>JAQZBX010054707.1:0-18582 GCA_029593785.1 Cabassous unicinctus
CAATACATACTGAAAAAAAAAAAAGAAATTCTGTTATCTCAAATTTAATCATCATTATTTGCCAAATTATCAACTATACCAATAAATTATTATTTAAACAATGTGAAAAAATAAAAAATTAATAACAGTAAATTGAAAAGTAACTTACTAAAGGTAGAAAAATCAATTATATGAGCTAAAGAAATCAAAAGACAGGTTTTTAAAAAGTCAAAAACATTTAAAAACCCCAATGAATATGAATGAGTGAAAAAGAGATAAATATTCAATAATCCATTGGAAGGTCTTGGAAATGCACTAAAATAAGAAGAAAGCATTCAGAACAAGTAATGGAGAGAGCAAATGAAACTATTACATATTTGTGTCTATAAATTTTAATTTAATTTGCACCTCAATTTTTCTAAAGTAGAGATACAGCATACAATGGATGACATTGAATATTGTTCATACTTATAAAAAATTTCTTTTAGTCAAAATAATGGAAGGTTTTTAAATTGATGGTGTCTTAACATCTATGTGAAATGTGGCATATTTTTATCACCATGAGGATATCTGAAACCTCAAGAAATTCTAATAAGAAAATTACAGAATTAATAAGAAAATTTTTCATAAAATCATGAAGACCAGCAAGCAGTGAGCAAATATTATTTAAGTCATAGTACTTATGAAAATTTAATTGTCGAGATAATAATTTTAATATGAAATGCACCGGGTAACTGTAAATAAAATGGTAAAAACAAACAAACAAACAAAAAAAAGCTTATAAGGGAATATAAGAGATAATTTGAGTGAAAGAAAGGCACTCAATATTCTTGGAAGAAAATTTTTAATTTCAGCATTTGTACTTACAAATGTATTTGTGTATTGTGAAAATATTCATTCATTTATTAATAATTTATTTGTATATAGTCAACAAGCATGTAGAATATTAGGGGAAAGATGTTTTCAAAGGAGTCTATAAAGGCAGGAAATAAGTGATTGAATCAGAGATAAAATGGGGAGGAACATTTTTTAAACATAAGACATTGTTCAGATGATCCCATTTTTAGTGTGGTTTATATATGTATATTGTGTAAAATAAACATTTTTTGAGGATTTCAATTTACTACTTGAGAGGACCATCAAATATCTATTGCCAGGTGAAGAAAACCTGGACTTTCAGAATGTGTCATTAATTATGATAATATCTCATTAAAAACAAACAAAAACAGTAAAAAGGGAAACCTCTATGAAGGGACACTGGTGTGACAATGTACATACCAAGGTGTTAACATCAATTATACCACTGGAAATCTATTTGAAGACAGATGACAGCCTTATATTGGTTTTACACACTGCAGTCAGAATGACTTGTCAAACATATATGTTTGTTAAAAGTATGAAGAATTTATTTTATGAATTGTATTACTAAAAAAAAGACATTATTTTGAATTTTAATCAATACGAAAATGAATACACAATATACTGATCATATGAGATACTTCACTGAATTTAAAAGGAATAAACAAGAATTTTATTTTTCAAAACCATCATTGTTATTTGCAAATTTGGCAAGATTATGTCTCATATCTGCTGTTCTATTAAACATATGCTAAAATATGGAAAAGAATAAACTTCTAAAATTTAAAGTAAAAAGTGCAATAAAAATCAACTTAATAATTCAACTCTCTAAATCACACCACGACTGGACAATGTTTCCTAAATTATATTTATCAATTCATGCATGAACCATAATTGATATATTTCATTCAAGCAATTATTATCATACTGTTACTCCAATTGTCTTATTTTAGCAGTGAAACTTTTAAAGTCCTTTTTGCAAAAAATTATTTGTCTTTCATATATACATGACTATTTATTATGACAAAATAATTCAATACCCTTACACACAACTGTGGTAGACAGAGTATAGTCATCCCAAGGATTCTCAAGTCCTAATCTCCAGAATATGTGACTCTGCAATCTTAATGTGCAAAAGGAACATTACAAGTGTGCTTAAATTAAGCATCTAGAGATGATTATCCTGCATTACCTAGGTGGGCCAACATAATAAAAAAAGTCCTTATAAAAATGGAGTAGGAGACAAGAGAGGGAGATGTTATGACATAAACCCAGTCAGAGTAAAGCAACCACTAGCCAAGGAATGCTGGCAGCCTTTAGAACCTTGAAAAGGCAGAGAAACAGATAATCCCTTCTGGAAAAATTACAGACACATGCTCAGCAGCAATCTCCTGGCCTTCACCTGGCCTCTGCCTCCTTTTCTATTGTGTGCAGATGTGTTAGTCTCTTCCATTCCACAGACCTGGTGATACCAGGTTTAATGAAAAGGACTGACCAAACTTTGAAAGGGATCCTGAGAAAAATAAGCTCCAGATGCTTATCAGGGAAAGAACTCTCAGTGGCAGATTCCCCTCCCCATGCAGTATATAAGTAATCAACACTCAAACAGTACAGGGACTCTCCTCTCCAAAACTAAATTAGGTGTGCCATCCACTGACCCTACCAGAGCAGTTGGTCTCCCATGGTGACCAAACACAATAGGATCTCTTCACATGCTCTTTTGGACACATTGTGCTGTGGAAGTAAAAAATGGTCATTTTCTGAAAGTTAATCTTCTGCCTAAGCCTGTATTCCCAGAGCGCGCTGTGTAGCTGTGCAGCAGTTGTTGCATTCAGTTCTGCCAATGGGGGTGGGGGGGAGGGTATCATTCTAAAAAGAGTCTGACTGGTCTCCACAGAAATGGACATTCTAGTCACTTGATTATAAAAATCCTTAAGGCTGATGTCACACTTTGATGAGCATTCACAAGGGACACGTAGATCTTTACACATTTACCCATTCAGAAAGGTCATTTCTATCCACATGTCTCTCTCCCAGACTTCCTTGTCAACAAGTTTCTAATCATGTTCCTTCCATATCCCTGACCATCCAACCAAACAGTTGGTGACAACCCATATATCACTGTTCAATCACATGTATGGTCATTTTTCCTTCATGGCAAAATCAACAGCCAGGGTTATTCCTAGAAGTTCTGCCACCTGGGAGGATGTCCTTTCACAATTGTCTTTCAGGATCATGCAAGAAAGGGGCCTTAGAGATTTCAAGTGGTGCCTACACATTTTGCAAAATAGTCTATAAATCATGCCCTGTTTTCTCTTCCTCAGTCAACTGATCATAGGGAAATGCCCAAGAGGCCATTGCTGTTGGCTGAATGAGAGAAATAATGTTCCAGGAATAGGGGTCATTGGCATTTTAGCCACTTCTTAATTCATTTTGTGACTTCAGTGCCTGCTTAAACCCTTTCTTTTATATATCCCTTCCATTTGATAATGTAGGGCTGCTGTGAATGCTCAGATTTATGGTGTGTAGAATAAGACAAATCAGCATTCATGAAGGAAAGCTCAGTTCTAGGGTAATCCATGGCTAATAGTTAAGTGTTCAGTGATCACCATAAGATGCAGTAGAAAGCCAAAGCTGTTTCTCAAAAGGGGAATAGATATCTACAGAGGATTCAGGGCTTTGTTCCCAAAATCCTATAGTTTGTGCTGGGATTCACTAATGGGGGTTTGCAAAATTTTCAAACAGCATATATATACCTAGCAATCAGTCTGACAATATGCAAAAAAAAAAAGTTTGCACAAAGCTTTTTCTTAAATTGTTTTTACAATTATGAAAAATGAAAAAGAGCTAAAAATATTTATTGATGATAAATAATTTGGTTGATAACCATAGAATTATATTTTAAAATGGTGAAATATTGGAAAGAGCATACATTTACAACAAATTTTGGTTTAAACACTGATGTTACTTTAATACAGTGGACTGTGCTCAAATGGAATTCAAATAAGTTATATAAATAATTATTGACAAAAAATATATTCACATATCTCTAAGACTAAAATAACATCTGATAATCTGTATCTGTCAATATACAATACTTTTTTAGTTTAATAGTCATGCATTTGTAAATGTTGCATGTGACCTATGTGGGTATATTTGCAGGACAAAGTATGGAAGGATATGCTCAAAAATGGTAGCATTTATTACCACTTTTAAAAATTATTTTTCTTTTTCTTTGACCACATACTTCTGCAATTGTTCATTTGATCAACTCTCATAGCAACCTATGATGTATTCATTCTATTAAAAATTGATAAAGGAGAGAAAGAAGAAGTATAATCTTTTAATTACATTACTTGTTAGAAATCATAAAAGTTAAGTGGTGTAGGATTTTAAAAATTAAATTCTTATTGTTTTCCAACTTAATTCTATTAAAAACTTTGGATTCTATTTCCCATTTCTCTAGGCCATGTACCCACTGGTAGTGGATTAGGTTTGATTTTTTTTCCTCAAAGTTCATTACACAAATGATCCATCAGTACTTTTTAACCTGAGTCACCAAGGATCCTGTTGTTTATTAACTTGGTTAAAGATTTGACTAATAAAAGAAATACCACAGTTGAAAATGCAAAACTCTCTCTCTGAACAAAGAGACATCAGAAAATCAATTCTTACAAACCTGAAGGAATTCTTTTTTTAGCACTTGACATAATTTGAAGAAGATAGAAAATACAACTCGTCCAAGACTACTGCAACTATTCCCATGGATTCAAAGAGAAGGACCAGAAATGTTCATGCAAGTATTCAGCATGACATTCATTTTCAAAGTTATACCTGTAAGGATTGTTCTGGTTAAATAACTTATAGAGGGAGGATATGATAAACTGACAGAGTATAAGTATGATAAATTGTGTTGTATGAGTTATATCCTCCTTTGAAAGAGTAAGTGATATTTGCGTCTGGTAAATGGATTTTCCTGATTGTATAAAACTGAGATGTGAGTGTTAATATGGCTAAAAGGAAATGTTAGTTTTAATTATGCATTACTCTTAGATAGTCTGTATTCGTTGGTATGATAATTTTATGCAATAATAAGTAGGAGATCATCTGAAGGCAGTATAACTTGAGAGATAGTAAGAAGCATTATGGAGCTACAAAAAAAAATGCAATGGACACCTTGGCTCATGTAACGTCATATAATTTGAAATCAAAATCAAAAGATCTTCCTCTTGTAATATAGACAGTAACCAGTCAATAATAACTTTCATCAATTCATTATTTAGCACTTGATTTTTAATGTCAGATTATTCCTAAGATACACTATTAATGACTGTCAAAAAAGAATTGTTGGAGTTGAATACTACTTAAGGTCAGGAGGGCTGTGTTTGTTATATCAGAGAAGCACAAGTGCCTATATTTTAAGAAAAAACAAAATTGAGGGAAGGAGGTGCACTGCAGAAATTGTCATTTATGCATCTCCACCTGGTCTGAGTAAATGTTAGGTGTGGATCTACATACAAGAGAGCATCCCAGCCCTCACACAAACCATGAGCAAGTCCCTGCCCTTACTCTATAATAATGACTTAATTCCTGAGACTTTATAAATGGACACAGGATCAGAATTTACCCTCCCTCATATCAGCAGGAAGGAAATATGTTAAAACAACAGAGTGGTTAAGGATTGAATCACAAACCCCACAAAACATGCTCAAGTCTTATTCAGAATTTCTGTTGTCAATCCATTTGTAAATAGGACATTGAAAGTGGTATTATTAGTTAAGGTGTGGACTCATTTCTGAATAGGATCTGCAAAGGTACTTATTAGATGAGACTAAATTCAATCAGAGTGAGTTTTAATCATGGGGTCTGTATAAGGCAGAGTAATTTCAGACACAGTAATTCAGAGGAAGCCAGAAATCAGAAAATCCAAACAACTTAGCACTCACCATGCGACAGATGCAGAGATGTCAGCCAAGGAACCCTGAGGGAGGACTGCAGCAAACCAGCATCAGAATGCTGCAGGGCCAGGAGAAGCAGGCCTGTCGAAGCTTGATTTCAGATGCTCGCATCCAAAACCCTAGACGCTAGCTCTATGCTGAAAATGTTATTTGATTGTTTGCCTATAAGTGTTTCTTGGGTATTGCATGGATATCTGCAACTGTGTAAGTTACTGATCCTATTCCATTAGCCCTAACAGAAGAGTAAGAATTGCTTCCTGTTGAAAATCTCCCAACCCATATATCAGAGGTTCATCATGTCCCAGAATAATATATGTTTAAATTTTTAAAAAGCAATGACGAAGTATTTGCATCCAAAGTAGAGCTAGGGTTTGGGGAACATATATAAATAATAAAACAAAAAGTATCAGAGGAAAGGTTATTCCAGATAGAAAGTCCATTGAGAGTGATTAATTCAATAATTGAAGAAACCTATTAGTTAGATTATGTTATAAAAGCATTTAAAGGAAAAGGACGCAAATATGAAATTTTTTTTGAGGTATAGTTGACCATATTCCTGAAATTCTGAAAAACAACAATTTTTGGAGATTAAGAAGTTAGGAGTTCAAAAAATTATTTATTAGTGTGTATTTATTGAGTTAAAAGTTCTACTAAAGAAGAATCTGAAAGCTAAACATAATAGAAGCCACCAAGAAAATTAGCAGTTAGTAATCAGAAATAAAAATGGTGAGATGAAAAATGTGTGTGGTGCTGTGGTAAAGTTTGTTACAATGTGTGATCAAAAGTACAAATTCAACATAGACATTTTCTAATAGGTTGAAGTAAAAATTGATAAGCTTTGGCAAAATCTGTTTCATTATCATGGTCAAACAAATATGTGATTATAATTAGGTGAAGAATAAAAAGGTGAAGGACTAAAGGAAAATCATTATGTGACAGGTAAATGAAAGAGTTAACTTATGATTATTAGTCATTATGGGAGGATCACTTTCTACATTCTATGTATATGCCCATCCAATGTGCAGATAAATAAAATATAAATTGGGCAAAAAATGTGGTCTAAAGGAAGAATTGCTGAAATGTTGGAGTGTGAGATGGTAAAATAATCTGAATTGTTAAAAAGTTTCATTGAAATTTCCAACCCACACAACTGTGGAAATTATGCTTCAAGTGTAGATATTGCTTAGAACCAAATTAAATGAAACTTGCATGCATATGGATGGTTGGCTGAGTTTCTTGAGCCATTAATTGTTGCAAAGTGATGTTAACTCCTCTCTCATCTTATCAAATATCTCTGAACTATAACTGTAGATTGAAGAGAAGTCAGGATTCAATGATGAGTAACCACACAATAACAACATTTATCCTGCTGGGTCTGACTGATAACCCACAACTGAAGGTTCTCATTTTCAACTTTCTATTTCTCACCTACGGATTGAGTTTGTCTGGGAACCTGACAATCATCTCCCTCATGTTCTTGGATTCAAACCTTAAAACAGCCATGTACTTTTTCCTACAAAATTTCTCCTTCTTAGAAATCTCCTTTACATCTGCTTGTATACCCAGATACTTGTACAACATATCAACAGGTGACAAGAAAATCACATATGAAGATTGTTACATACAAATTTTTTTACAGACCTCTTTGCTGTTACAGAATTTTTTCTCCTGACCACCATGTCCTATGACCGCTATGTAGCCATCTGCAAACCCTTATATTATGTGACCATCATGAACAATAGAGTCTGTCGAAGACTTGTCCTTTGTTGCTGGACAGCTGGCTTGTTGATTCTATTCCCACCATTCAGCGTGAGCCTAAATCTGGAATTCTGTGATTCTAATGTCATTGACCATTTTGGCTGTGATGTATACCCCCTCCTAAAGATTTCATGCTCAGATACATGGTTCATAGAGCAGATGGTCATAATCTGTGCTGTGTTAACCTTTATCATGAGCCTTGTTTGTGTACTTCTATCTTACATATATATTGTCAAGACCATTTTACGATTCCCATCTGTGCAGCAAAGGAGAAACGCATTTTCTACCTGTTCTTCCCACATGGTTGTGGTCTCCATCACCTATGGCAGCTGTATCTTCATCTATGTCAAACCTTCATCAAAGGATTCAGTGGCTGTTAATAAGGGTGTATCCGTGCTCACGACTTCCATTGCTCCCATGCTGAACCCCTTCATTTACACCCTGAAGAACAAGCAAGTAAAACAAGCTTTCAATGACTCAATCAAGAAAATTGCACTCTTCTCAAAGAGACAGTGAGATTTAATAATGTAGGGGAATCAAATTTCCATGAAAAACATTAATTCCTAAGTTATATCTTTATCTTTATATTATTTTCCTTCCTTGCAAGGAAGATTTATCATAATTATGTTTCTCAGTAAGAGAATATAACACATTTTCTGGAAACAAAAATGACTTCATATCTAATTAAGCCTTCATAAAACAAAAACAAAATAAATGAAATCAATGAATTCATCCAAATATAATTTCTGAATGGAGCAGTTGTGGATATTGCCCAATCCAATCACAGGTTTTGAGAACCATATGGATTCCTGACACTTTTTCATGTTACTTTTATTTTTTATTTTAACAAAAAAACAGGAAAGAATAATATTCTTGGGACAGTGGATTTGATATTTAAGAGGATCTTTCAATCATGAAGCAATAAAAGTTTTAAAATT
The DNA here is from genome assembly GCA_029593785.1 of Cabassous unicinctus. Classification (NCBI taxonomy): domain Eukaryota; kingdom Metazoa; phylum Chordata; class Mammalia; order Cingulata; family Chlamyphoridae; genus Cabassous; species Cabassous unicinctus. Next base: position 8,492 of record JAQZBX010054707.1, read on the forward strand.
GTTCCTCTTAGCATTACAACAACAATGAAAAAAGCAGCATTCACTTAAGAAATTACTAGAGACTTATTATTTCTCATATGTCTTAATTTATAAAGATGTTTAATTTAATCTTTTTTAAACAATTTATTGAAGTATATCATTCATACATGAACATACTTAAACTATAAGTGTTCAGTAAACATCATGAACTTACAAAACAAACATGCATAAGATCATACAGGGCTCCCACACATAAACCCCCACAAATATCCTGCATTGTTGTGAAACATTTATTAACAAATGATGAAAGAGCATTGTCAAAGTATTACTACTAACTATAGTCTGTAACTTCCTCCCCTATACATTTTTTAAAGGATTTATTTATTTATTTATTTACTTTTATCCATTTTACCACCCCCATCCCCCCTGGTTTTTGCTGTTTCTGTGTCAATTCACTGGACAGCTCTCTGTGTCTTTTTCCTGCACTCTCTTCTCATCCTTCTCCTCCTGTCTTCACTGGGATTCAATCCTTGGAATCTCCAATGTGGGTTAGAGCCATCTAACTGCCTGTGCCACCTTAGTTCCTGGTTTTACTTCACAAATAGCCAAACTGAAGTTCAGAGGAGTTAAATAATGCTACTAGAACATAAAATTAGGATGCAATTTCCTTTTTATCAGACTCCATGTCCTGGGATTTTACAGTCTGTGACATTCCAGTGACACATATTTAAGCTTCAAGACGTGCTTATAGGACAACTTTAGAAAGACTACATATACTGAATATAGTTATAGCTTAATTTATTAAAGTGAAAAATTAAGTGATTTCTAAGAGACAAAGTAACCAAAAATATAGTATACCATCTTTTCAAAGAAATCAATTTTATTGATACATATTAATGAAGCATACAATTCACCCAAAGTGTACAATCAATAGTATTTGCTATAATTACACAATTGTGCATTCATCACTTAAATCATTATTAGAACATTTTCAATATTACAATAATATTAATAGTAAGCAAAAAACAAACAAGCAAACAAGAAAATTCCTCATTTCTTAATCTCTCGATGCTTCCTCCATTATACATAGCTGCTGTTTCTGGCTATTCTATTCAAAGTATATAATCAATGGGTTTTAGTATAATTGCAATGTTGTACAGTCATCATCTCAAAAATTTTAGAACAATGTCATTATTCCAAAAAGACTCCACATCCCTTAGCATTACTTCCTCAGACCTACATAACAACTAATATTGTTTCATGTTTATAAATTGACTTACAGTTACATTTTATATAAATGGAATCATAAAATATGTAGTGCTCTGTGTCTGGTCTCCTTCACTTTGTATGATTTTTTTTTGTCTGATATTAACATTTTGTACTATTAACTTACATTTGTTCAGGTTCAAAGAAAAACAGGCTTTTACATGCAATTCTTCCCATATTCATATTTCATATAATATATTTATATTTCACATAATATATTTAGCTCATATTAGGGCAATCACACAATATTTATCCTTTTCTGTCTGGCTTGCTTCACTCAACATCATGTTCTCCAGGTTCATCCATGTTGTCGTATGTTTCACAACTTCATTTACTCTTATACTATACTATTTTATTATAAGCCTTCATATGTACAGAGAAGAAGGGAAAGATATTTACTTTCCTAGAATACAATTTGTCTTTAATACTACATTTACAAAATGAAAGCTTGTCCTTTAACATACAGCAATGAGATGAAAAAGGGTTGTTCAAAAAGTAAGGTCAAAAGCATATGTATCCCATGGATACGTGCCACACTAATGAAAGATGTTTATGTGGGATGTTATGCGAGGTGTGGGAGGTGGGGAACATGGAAGTCCTTGTAATTTTTGTGTAACATTTATGTACTCTAAGTATCTTTTAAAATATTAAATAAATAAAGAAAGAAAGAAAGAAAGAAAGAAAGCATATGTACCCACTCCTGAGAGTGGAGCTGTATGTATCTATGAATTGGTACACAGAAAAGAACAAATCAATATCAATGGTAATTATACACTTCCCCAAGGAAGGTCCCCCAACAAAAACAGGAAAAAAAGATTTAAAAATCCACTGTCTGTGATCAATTAATTTCAGCAGGTGCAAGGATCCATAGAAAAAATAACTCTATCCTTAGCCACTGACGTTCCTTCAATCAGGTGTTATATATTTGCCCTCCCTATTGGATTCTCAAGGTTGATATTTTGAAGTAGGTTCCTTTCCTCTGTATGATCTAGGTTCTGAGATTTCTGGTTCATCCTAGCTTTTCATATTCACATACTAAGAGTTTTAATTTAATGATTTTTTCCAATTTCTCACATATTATTCACTGACACCATTCTTGTCCATATTCCCAGACTGACAAAAACGCTTTGTTAGTATTTGTTATGACTTGAGGTGGCCATGATCTAATTGAAACCTTCCTGAACAAATGCTGAAAAAAAGGAGGCAAAATAATTTAACACATTATGTACAAGGGAAATTATGCCAACCAGAGAGAGAAAATGATAAAGGCCTCTTTCCAAGTATAATCTGGGTGTTATGTTATGTCTCCGATATGTCCTATCCCTGCCCCTCTCAATGACAGACCATTAAATCTTACTCTGGAGACACTGATCAAATCTTGTCCAGAGTTCTAAAAACTCATGTTTTTTTTTTTTAAACAACCACCATAATTTGTATATCATTACATTGAATAAACATACATTTTTGTAATTCTAAGAAATATGTGGTACAATGGAGAATTGACATTGAGTCTCTCCATTGAAAAAAATTAAACTCATCAAGCACAAGCACTAGAGATAGAGCAAATAATTGTCCCAAACTGTATAAGTTGTTCCGACCAGTTCAACTAGGACCTTTGCTAGAATAAACTAACCATTGGAACTGAGAGCACAATGTGTCTCTATATAATTATGCCTCTCTGGGACAGTCCAACTCACCAATAATAGGTTTAATAATGGCCCCCAAATCTCTTGAAACTAATTCCTGTGAATATGGTAGTTTAAATGATAAAATGGATTTAGCAGATGTGATGAAGATGTGGATTTTAAAATTAAGAGATTAACCTGGATTATCCATGTGGGCCCAATATAATACAAAGGATTCTTAAAGTGATTTCTAAGAGACAAATCATCAGTATAAATATGATAATGGAGCAAGAGGTTGGAGAGCTGCAAGGAAGAGAACATGAAACATGGAATGCAGGCAGTCTCTAGAAACAAAAAAGGCAAGGGCAGAGATTATTTTTCGGGGGTTCCAGAAGGAATGCAGCCCTGCCAACCTCTTGATTTCAGACTTTTGACTTCCATACTTGAGATAATAAAATTGCTCCATTTCCAGGAACTAGGTTTGTGGGAATTGTTTACGTCAGTAATTGGAAATTAAGACATCTGGAGAAAGAAGCATTTCTTCTGAAACTGACGTGCAAACATGTCCAGATTAAATGCAGCTATATTTGTGAATATGGATATATTAATGTAATAACCCGCAAGTGATCCCCATTGCACCACCTTCCACACAGTTACCATGCAATAATATCCCTGAGAAATTCTTTAAAGAATTATAGAGGAGCAATGCTTTATGGTACACAAATTGTCATTGTCCTAATAATAGCCTGATCACAGAAAGGATATAAATGGCCAAAGACCCGCTGTGTTGCAAATGGATTCCCAGCACACATGTTGATATTCTAACAAATTTTGTAGGCATATTATTCAAACATGGACTATGGAAAAGTAGGTGATTTTGATTATTCCCTTAATGATTCCAGGTTGATCATTGTAGTCAATTTCCCTTCAAACTCATGTTAATTATCATGCTGATGGAAATCATTAACAGACAATTATTGCAAATATATTTATTGAGCTTAGTTATCCAAGATATCATTTATACAATATTGTTGGTTCACATTACAATGCCCTTAACGTTGCAATGAACTAATCTATAACTTTCCTTGATTTATAACAATTTAAAATTCTTGAAAATAGGCATTACATTCTCCAAATTAATGCTTTCAGTATCCATTATAACCCCAAATATTGGTCATTATACCACCAGCTAATATTCAACTGCAAATAACAGAAATGTAATATACTTTAGCACTCCTAAATTATGCCCTAGACACAATCCACTAAAACATTATCATAACCTCAATGACAGGTTTATAGGCAACATGTTCATTTTATCTATGCTAAAAGTTTGGAGAATTCAGAATATTGCTAGCGCTAAATTTTCTGTCTATCTTCAATTTTGGAATCTCTTTGCCCTCATCATTAAAAAGAAAATAAAAAGAAGGTTTCTTAAGGTTGTGAGATAGATTAGAGTGGAGAGAGAATTCTGGACATCCTGACTATTTAATTGAGAAAATCTACCCCCTAGAAGTTGGGTTAATATAGCCCTAAAATTAAATAAATATTTTAAACACATTTATAAAAGCTTCACAAAAGTCTCTGAAATATCAAACAAATACAAAAGTAAATTATCTGTCTTCCTGAAAGAGAAAAACTATTTTTAAGCTAAATATGCATCCACTATTTTCAGCATATCACCCAAAACTTCTTGATATGTAAGGATGCAAAATAATGCAATCTTTAGTCAGTGGCAAACAGTCAATAGTAAACAATCATAACATGACACAGATTTGGAATCAGTAGACAAATACACTAAAGAGTTATAACAAATATATTCAAAAACACAGATTATGATATTGTCATAAGATGTGAACTTTTGGAAAATAACAGAAAAATGGAAACCTTCCATAAAAAGTAACCAAATGTAATTTCTAGCTCCAATATGTATAATAACTAAAATAAGCAATTTATGGAAAATTTATGATTGCAGAAGAAAGAATCAACATACTTCAAAAATAGATCAATAGATCTCTCTCCTTGTCCTTTGCCTTTGACAGCAAAGAGGCACTGAAAGGATTCATCTTTAGAATCATCAAAGGAACCAACCCTAATGACACTTTGATTTCAGATTTCTGGCCTGTAGAACTGTAAGAGAATAAATCTCCGTTGTTTTAAGCTGCCGAGTTTGTAGTAATTTACTATACACTATAACAAATTATACATTACAACAAATTACTACATTTTATATGATGTATTTTTTAAAATAATACATCATCCATGGATAATATCCATGGATAAAATGCGCTTTATTGTAACAGGTTGGGATTGGGAAGGTAAAGGGACTATGCCATTTCCTCTACTTCTAAGGCATCGATCATATTGGATTAAGGCAACAATCTAATCCTGTTTGGTCTCTTATTAACTAATAATATCTTTTAAAAATCCTACTTAAAATAAGTTCAGAATCATAAGACTAGGACTTAAGACTTGAACATGACACACTGGGGGCAAATTTAATCCATATACAATACCCTTGAAGGAGGTATTTAGGTCATTTCATAGGTAGCTTGAACTGTTTGTTTTACATCAACTTCTATGATACTTCATTCAAAAATAAGAATACCAGCACTCTAACATCAATAGGATTTAATTATGATCCACAGAGGATTGGGAATTACCTCTGAAAGGAAGGCTAATTGTGACCATTTCTCTTTGTGATATTTTTTGATATTCCCTTAGTAGCTCAATTTCTTTCCTTCCTTCATCCTTTTTATAGGCATTTAAGTGAATCTCTTCTTTATCTACAGTAGATTGTTTTTCTATAAAATCAATTTAAATAGTCAATACATTAATGAGGAGATTCAAATCAACCTCATGAATATTTTCTGGTCCTGGCTGTTGTCTGAATAAATGGTTTTCATTTTAATTCTACCAATAAACTTAAAATGTGTGTGTTGTAACACATGGCTATGGAATAGTAGCACAGAATATGCCACTTAAAGTTACAGTATTATTCTCCATTCTACTCCCCAAACAAAATGATGTTTTCCTACTTACCTCTCAAACTCAGTGACTGGGATCATGGCTAGACACTATTGTTCAGTAATATAGAATTCCATTTGGTTGTGTAATAACCATTTCTTGATATCATTCTACAATGTTCACAGACATTGGCGTCTAGAAACCTGGGTAACACTTCATCTGACACACATAGAAATGAAATTGCATAGTCCCTTTATCTTCCCAGTCACAACCAGATACAATAAAGTGCAACTTGTGCATGGACATTATCCGTGGATGATGTACTAGTTTCACCAATACATCATATAAAATGAAGTAATTTATTAAAATGTATAATTTGTTATCATGTATAACAAATTTCTACAAACTTGGTGGTTTAAAACAACAGAAATTTATTCTCTTACATTTCTACAGACCAGAAATCCTAATTCAAAATGCCACAAGATGTTTTCATCTTTTCTTTCACTTCATGTATGTGGTGTCACACAATAGGCATTCATTTGTTTGTGAATTCTGTTATTTTCCAAAAGTTCACATTTTATGATAACATCATAATCTATGATTTTAATATATTTGTTATAACTCTTTAGTGTATTTTTCTACTGATTCCAAATCTGTGTCATGTCATGATTGTTTACTATTGACTGTTTCCAATGATAATGGTTATATTATCTTGCATCCTTACATATCAAGAAGTTTTTGATGATATGCTGACGATACTGGATGCTTATTTACTTAAAAGATAGTTTTTCTTTTTCAAGAAGACAGATAATTTACTTTTGTATGTGCTTGATATTTCATAGAACTGTATGAAGCTTTTATAGATGGGTTTAGAATATTTATTTTATTCTAGGGCTGTATGAACCTTACTTCAGGGGGCAGATTTTCTGAATTAAATAGTCAGGGTGCCCAGAATATACACACACAAAATTTATTGAGATTTACACTTGTGTTTCATAACCTTCATGAAAACTGTCAATGTAAAACAAAAAACTGAAAAAATTACCTATTCAATAACAACATAGTAACCAGGGATGCTTCAATCAATAATATCCAAAACTGTTAAACAAATATTTCTACATCTTTATGATGTTTTCATAGAAATATATATATCATATCATTTGACCCAGAAAATACATTCTGGAAATTATTCCAATGAGTATGAAACAAAATGCCTTTCTCAAATATTTTTTGGATTGTGAAAAATACAGGTAAAATCTAATATGTTTTAGGCATCAGTTAAACAATGAGGATACATAGAAGAGCAATTTTTAATAATAGTGGAAAATAAAAACAAGGATTTATAACTATAGTAAATTAACATAAATCTGATATAACATTAATGGTGAAATGAATTAATTGCAGCAAATGATGATATATAACTACCTGTAAAGTAATTTGCAATAGGTTTAGAATTTAAAGAATATCTGACAAGTTATTTATCCAATTATACAAATCATATTGCTTATGTTCAAAGTTCTGTCTCTAAAGAAATGTCTCCAACACTTTGTTAGCATGCTATATTTTTCCAGTTTTCATTACACAGAAGAATCATTAGTGACTTTGTTGTTCATGGGTTACCAAGGTCTCTCTTTTACATAATTGGACTTTTATCGTATAAACAAATGTCAAACTAGATGTTGTCAATTCAGTACCTGCCCTGAGAGGTCAGAAAAGCATTGATCATAAAACTGGAGAGAAATCCTGACATTTCACCCCCCTCATATATATATGTAAACATAAAGGGGTGTTGTTGGGGAATTCTTCACATGTTCATGATTGCTTTGCAAGTTTACACCTTCTGTCATAAAAATATATTTAAAGAATAATAATAGGGTGGGTTGGGGGGGAAATGCACCAAATGTAATATAAGGACCATAAGTAGTAGTAAGATTTTGACAATATTCTTGCATAATTTGTAACATATCTCACAATGATGCAAGGTGTTAGTGGAGGGTTGATGTATGGGACCCCTGTATGATGTTATGAATGTTTGCTTTGTTAGTTCACAACTTTTACTATACACTTATTGTTTATGTATGTTCATGTATAAATGATATAAAAATAATGATAATAATAGGGTGGGTTGTGGGGAAATACTTTGGTTAGTAGTAATATTTTGAAGATGCTCTTTAATCATTAGGTAAAAATGTTTCAAAACAATGGAAGGTATTGGTGGTAGGGTGAGGTATGAGAGCCCTGTATGATGTTATGCATGTTTGTTTTGTAAGATCACAACTACTGCTATACACTTATTGTTTATGTATGTTCATGTATGAGTGATATATTTCAATAATTTTTTTTCAAAAAACAATTAGAACAGTATGGATAGAAGGAAAAATCGTCAACATGATGAAGGACATATATGCAAAGCCCACATCTAGCATCCTACTTAATTGTTGAATGACTGAAAGCTTTACTTCTAAGATTAGGAAAAAGACAAGGAGGCCCCCTTTTGCCATTTTGTTCTATACTGTACTGGAAGTTCTTGCTAAGCAATTAGGCAAGTAAAAGAATAAAAAGCATGCAGATTTTAAAAAAAGAAGTAAAAATTTCCCTATTTGCCAACGATATGGTCTTATGCACACAAAATCCTGAAACATCCACAACAAAGTTCTTAGAGCTAACAAATGCATTCAGCAAAGCAGCATGGTACAAGGTTGTGGCAGCTTGATAAAGTTATGAATTCTAAAAATAGATATTGGATTATGCTTGTAAATGGGTCTGTTCCTCAGGGTGTGATTAAGTTATTATTAGGACTTTCATTGGGCCATGTCAGTGAGATGTTGACTCCCTACCCCTTGATGGGTGGGGACTCAGAGATACATGGCAGAAAAGAAGAGTTGGTTGGAGTTTGAGTTGGAGTTCTGATGCTAAATTTTAATGCTAGAGCCTGGGGAAGTAAGCACACAGAGGAATTTGGTCATAAAGAAGGAGAGAAGACCCCTGGAAAAGAGACAAGCTGTTCGCCTGACAGTTCACAGCTGATCTTGGAGAGAGAGGCAAAGCCTAGAGAGCCTCATAGTCTACAGCTGCCCTTGTGGAGGAAATAGAGCTGCTGAGCCCAGAGAGAAACAGCACCTCAGAAAGAGAGGAACTCAAGAAGTCTAAACATTGGCAAATGTCAGCAGCTCTCTTGCTCCAACACATGGCAACAGAATTTGGTAAGGGAAGAAACTTATGCTTTATGGCCTGGTAACTGTAAGCTTCTACCCCAAATAAATACCTTTAATAAAACCAACTCATTTTTGGTATTTTGTATCAGCACACATTTGCTGACTAATACAAAGGTTAACATTCATAAATAGGTATTGTTTGTAGACAGAAGCAGTGGACAATTAAAAGAAGAAATTAAGAAAAAAAATTCATTATCAATAGCAACTAAAGCAATCTAGTATCTAGGAATAAATCTAAAGAAGGGTTTTAAGGACTTGTACACAGAAAACTATAAAACCTTGCCAAAAGAAATTAAAGATGACCTAAATAAATGGAAGGACATCCCATGTTAATGGACTGGAAGATTAAACATCATCTAAATGTCAGTACTTCCCAAAGCAATTTAAAGATTCAACTCAAACCCAAACAAATTTCTAACATCTTCTTTGCAGAAATGGAAAAGCTAATCACACAAAATTAATATACAGTTGTAAGGGACTCCAAATAGTGTCATCTTGGAAAAGGGTAAAGAAGTTGGAAGATTCACATTTCCTGATCTTCAAACTTATTCACACAGCCACAGTAATTAACACAGCATGGTACTCACACAAGGCAATGGCATTAAATTGAGATCTCAGAAATCCACCATCACATTTATAGGCTACTGATATATGACAAGGAGTAAAAACCACTCAATTGGGAAAGAATAGGTCTTTGATGAACTTAATCTGCATTTGAAAAAAAAAGAAAAAACACCAGTGAAGGCCTCTACCTCACACCTTCTACAAAAATCAAATCAAAATGGATGAAAGTACTAAATATAACAGCCAGAAATATCAAACCCTAGAAAAAACGGTAGGGAACATTTTCAGGATGTTATGTTGATCAATGATTACTTAGAATTTACACCCAAGGCATATGAACATATGAAAGAATAGATAAATTGGACTTCAAAAAAATTTTTTTAACATCTATGTTTCAAAGAAATTTATCATAAAGGAAAAACAACAACCTATAAAATGGGAGGAGATATTTTGAAAACACATATCTGATAAAGGCTCA
>JAQZBX010054708.1:0-18586 GCA_029593785.1 Cabassous unicinctus
GGGATGTGTGGGGAGGGGTGTACCTGGTGCATGCCTCTGGCATATGAATATGTTTAAGTGGTCATGGGGCATTTTCTCGGTGGGTGGAGACACACACAACAATCGAAAATTATTGTATTCACATCCTGGGAAGTCCTGTTGCATACTCTAATAGAGCAGTAAGAATCCCCTGAGTACATGGGCACTGCCTAGCAAAGGAGGACAGACCATTATGCCAGGCCCTTGATACTGATGGTTGCACTTTTAAACCCTTTCTTGTGAAATTAAAACATAACCTAGTATTATATATTGCCCAAGAGTTATCTCCTGAAAGCCTCCTTGCTGCTCAAATGTGGCCTCTCTCTAAGCCAAACTCAGCATATAAGTAAACTACCTTGCCCCTGGCCTCCCTGGCACCTAGGGATTATTACCAAGCACTGACTAGTGATGCATCTGGAAAAAGACCTTGACCAAAAGGGTGAAATATTAAATACAAGTGCATTTTTATGCCTAAGAGATTTCAAAGTGAGTTAGGAGGTTATTCCAGAGGTTATGCTTATGCACATCTCAGCAGGATCTCACTGACTGCCACAGTAAACAGTGCCTCAAACAGTGGGGTTCTTGAGGGTTCTAGAGACATCTAGACATTATAGGCAGAGCAGACAAACTCAGGAATTTGGCACCCTGTCAATGGGCCTTGCTCTGGATTTATGCTCCTCAGTGTAATAAACTTTGACTCTTTTATAATTTCCTACAAATGACTCTTCTACTCTTTTTATTTGAACCTATAATTAGCACTATATTTGTTAAATATGTGTCCCAGAGATTTAAGTCTTCAGTCTTTTCATATGTTGGTTGAGCCCTGAATTTCAGTAGAGTTGCAACACGTACTCTACAGTTCATTGGACTCGTCCAGGACAACTAACAAAAGGATGATGATAGACAACACCTATCCTCCAAAAACAAAGAGTATCTACAACTGCAAGCAAGACAGTTCCATCCATCTGTGCCATGGGATCTAAGCCTCCTCTAGATAAGAAACAGAGTGAGCATTGCCATCCCAAAATACTCAAGACTGAGGAATGAACAAACATAAGGGGGAATGCAACTATGTACTAAAATAGAATGAATAAAATAGAATAAAATATGTACTAAAATTATTCTAACAATGGAAAATCTTGAATCTTTGATATAAAGGCAGTGGCCACCAGAGTTTCTGAGCAGAGAGAGAGAGAAGGATAGGTGTCACATGGGGGCATTTTGGGGACATTGAAATTGCCCTGCATGACATTGCAATGATGGATACAGGACATTACACATTTTATCAAAACCTAAAATTGTGCAGGGAAAAGTGTAATCTATAAGGTAAACTATAGTCCATGGTTAGTAGCAGTGTTTCAATATGTGTTCATCAATTGTAACAAAGGTACCACATTAATGAAAGATGTTAATTGGGGAAAGTGGGGGTAAGAATCGGTCAGGTATATGGGAATCCCCTATAATTTTGATGTAACATTTATGTAATCTAAAACTTCTTTAAAAATAAAATGTTTAAAAAATGAAAATGCATATCCACAGAAAGACTTAGTACTGGAATGCTCATAGCAGCTTTATTCATATGCATGCCAAACTGGAAACAACATAAACACCCATCAAGAGAAGATTAGATATAGCAATCATTGTATATCCATGCAATGCAATATTATTCAGCAATAAAATGAGCTAAACTACTGATATATGTAACAATGTGTCACAGTGAAAGATGTCAACCACAAAAAGTACAAGCTGTATGTTTCCATTTACATGAAAATCTGGAATAGGCAAAATTCATCTATTTGGGAAAACAACATTAGAGAAATAGTTCCCTTTATGGGGAAAAATATAAGTTTGGGAAAGGCTATGATGAAACTTTCTGGGGTAAAGAAAATATTCTATACCTTGACAGGGGTATAGGTTACATGTGTGTATGCATTTGTATTCATTGATTGATTTGTATTCATTGATTGTTCACAGTGTTTTCGCATTTCACTTTCTGCAAAAGTTAATCGAAAAATATCTATAAACAAATATTGAAGACTGGCTTGTAGATATATTTTTCACAGTGATATGAGTTAGAAATTCTGAAATTACCTCAGTGTGTCCTAGGCTTGTGCAAATGAATAAATGCTCTGATAAAAAAGTGTTCCTGGTTTCTCACTGTTGGCAAAGGAAATCATGAATCTGGCAAGAAGAAAGTCTATAATGCATTCTACAGTGTTGTACTGGAAAAGGAGTTATCAGTAAAAACAAATGGTGTGTGTGTGTGTGTGTGTGTGTAGAAAGAGACATCTCACTTCTGTCTGGTAAGAGGAACTAGAAGCAATGATACATCAATAACAAAGAGCACACTTAGCACACATTTCAATTTCTAGGCAAAATCCTCCATTGAAAGAAACCAGAGATCCTTGGAGAAAATGCTGTTTCCAGGGTTGAGGCAGGATGAGCAGAATACGAGTCTAAAACATTTTGTTGTTCCAGAAAGCAAGAAAGTTCTCAAAGAATCATGGGATTCCCCGATAGAACACAGGAGCTGGCTTGAAGGGACTCTCATTGGCCGAGTATGGGACAATTTGATCATCAAAATAGTGATGCTTATTGATTATCATTGAATAAAGTAAGAATCGATTACCCTATTTATATAAAGGAACAAATAAATAAAGGGAGGAGAAGAGAATTTTCCTCCATATAGTAAAATGCTAAATAATAAATATAGATGAGTTGAAAGAATTATAAAAACATCAATGGATTCTGTGAAATGATAGTGTAAAACAGGCTATTTATGACTCTCAAAGTACCTCTCTACAAATTACTTATTAATTACAAATGGGAAAAGGAACTCTACAGGCAGAAATCCTGGTGGGCACAACCATAAACAAATGTTGAAATGCAGCAGTTATAAACTGCTATTGTATGCCTCTTGATATTATGCTATGAGGAAGACACAACACCACTTTTGTGATATTCCTAACACAAACACACAACATTACCTGCATCTCATCAAGAGGCAACATCTGGAAAACTCAAAATGAGAAACATTTAACAAAATAAACAAAACTGTAATACTAAAAAAAAATCACAATGCAAGGTTAAAGAACTGCTACAGAAAAAATCTAACCAAGCAACTGAATATAAAGAGTGATCCTGGATTGAATCTTTGAATGGGAAAAAAAAATTCTATATGAAGGCCCATATATGAGAAATTAAGAACATTTGAATATGTACTCAGGATTAGATAATAGTATCACTTAAATATTTTTCTGATTTTGATAATGGCTTAGTGGATATATAAGTGAGCATGTCCTTAAGAAATACACACTGAGTATTTAAGGTTAAAGGACATCATGCTGGGTTTTTATGTTGTTGCTGTTGTTGTTGTTGTTGTTTTATCTTCTAGTTTTTCCCTTCAAGGGTCTTTTTATTCAATCTGCAGAGACAAATGTCAGCAACCTGGCCCAGCCCTCTGTGGCTTCCTGAGTGGGAATATGCACCCCAGGGCAAATCAATAGCATTTGCTTTTTCTTGTTTAGTTTTTACCTAACAGAATAAAATTAGATCTCTATCATATATAGAGATATATATACACACAGACATAGAGAGCCTCCAACCAAGGGGAAAGGATCCAGTGCCCACCTGCAGGGCTTCGGGGGCACTTGGGTAGGTGAGGAGGCCAGAGCTCTCCTTGAACTACCTCGGGGCAGTCAGTACAGGGCCACCATTGAGGGTGTGTCTCCAACAGTCCTTTCCTTCTATCACCAGAGATGCTGACAATCAATTGACACAGACTGGGCTATGACAAACCAGGCAGTCCCTGCCTCACCTTTCTGAGCATCTTAACATGAGAAGCTGTACCAGATGGAGCTTCTAAAATGAAAACCCAAAGTGCAGATAAAAAGGGAATTCCTTAATGGGTATCTCAAGGATGACTTCTTGGGGAGGGTCCAAGCCCATCTCCCAGCAGGGCAGACACCGCCCCAGCAGCCCCTTGACCCAGCAGTCAGGGCCACCTCGCCTGTCTCCGCCACCAGCTCAGTCTCAAGAGGGAAGGGCTGGGGTGCCCATCTCCACCCCTGTGAGGCCCCGGGCAGGGAAGCTAAATGGCCAGTGTAGGGCTTGGGTCCCCTTGGACCACCATGAAAAATGGGTTGAGGGGTGGGGTGAAGGATACTGGGGAGAGCCCTAGAGACTGCCCATCACCTCAGACTTCATCCCAGAGGGGCAGGTGACCTAGGGCCTGAGGAGGCTACTTGGGCTGGAACTTGTTTTTGGGGGATGTGGGCAGAAATGGAAAGCTCAGTTAGGGCTGCAGCTTGGGGGCCCTGGGAGACTCCGGAGACCCCAAAATCATAGGCCTGGGAGGGCCAGGGGCACTTTTGATGTAACACTCAGGTAAATACATTTCTAGCAAACACCTCTGCAGGCTGCAGCCCCAATTCTCACATCCCACCTCGCCTTTCCTTCCAGAGCCAACTGGGCCCAAGAGCTGTTCATCTGGAGCTGGGTGGAAACGTTTCCATCAAAAGTCAAGTGTAAACCATAATGTAAACTATAGACCATGCTTAGTAGCAATGCTTCAATATGTGGTCATCAATTGTAACAAATGTACCACACTAATGAAAGAAGTTAATTGGGGGAAAGTACGGGAGGGAGAAGGGAGGGGTTATATGGGAATCCCCTATATTTTTGAGGTAACATTGTTGTAATCTAAATCTTCTTTAAAAATAAAAAAAGAAATAGGTAAGCAGATGTGGCTCAAGTGGTTTGGCATCTTTCTACCATATGGGAGGACCCAGGTTTGATCCCTGGGACCTCCTGGTAAAAAAAAAAAAAAACGGCGAGCAGGTACCACGGGCCTGCACTGATGCGTGGCGAGCCACAGAGCAACAAGACGCAACAAAAGATAGACGCAGGGGAGAGTCAAGGCGAGAACCACCAGAAACAAGGAACTGAGGTGGCGCAAGTGACAGGGTACTCCTTTCCCACATCGGAGGTCCCTAAGATCGAATCCCAGTGAAGCGTGGAGGAGAAAAATGAAACGAGAAGGCAAGACACAGACACAGAAGATCACCCAGTGAATGGACACAGACAGCAAGTGTGTGGGGGAGGCAGGGAGTTCATAGAACTGTACACCAAAAAGAAAAAAATAAATAAATAAAAAGTAAAAAGTCAATTAAAAAAAAGAAAACAACAACAACAATAAAAAAAAAAAACAAGAAAAAAAACAAGCCAATCTCTTGCACCTTGGGTCTCAGATATCCTACCATGCAAGGAAGCAGTGGGGAGGCCTCATCTCCATGGGGTACCCCCCATACTGTCGGTGCATCATCGAAATGTGCATTTAGGGTCTATGCATCACCCCCTACACACTGTGTAGATGCCTCTGTACCCTACCTGCTCCCTTCTCCCGACATCCCTGACCCCTAGATTTTCCACTTTGTGCACACTTTAGCCTCAAAGCTCTGTTCTCTGTTCTCTAATACCAAAGATGAACCCTAAGCTGCCTTCTGTCTGGGCCAATTGGGATTGTCTCAGATTCCCCTCGGGGCCTTGGGAGACAATTTGGCTCGAACACTAAGTGACTGCAAAGTTGTGGTGACTGGTCTTGCTTCCAGAGAGCTCAGGCCCGGAGCTTCACAGCAGTGCTTTCCCCCTACCTATATCCCTCTGTGCCTTGGAGATTGGGAGCACCCCAGGAGCTCAGGAAACAGGCTCAGGACAGCAGCAAAGATTTTTGTTACTCAAGTCTTTCCTGGGATAGTCACAGCTTGAAGAATCTGCTAGCAAGTGTGTGAAGAGGGCATGATATTTGGGTTACTCTCCCAGACTTTGGTTTAATGGATGATGCCCCTCTTTGCCCTCTGAGGCCAGTTGGGCGCCAGTGTACTTCCCCCTCTGCTTTCAAGGTCATAATGTCTTTTATGACATTTATATTATATATTTATTATTTATATTTATGACTTTTATATTAATGTCTTTTAATATTTATGCAAATATATTAAAATATTTACAGATAGACCGATAAAGCAAAAGGGAGATTTTGGAATTTTCTGCAAGTTTGAAATTATGACAAATTGAAATAAAAATAAATAAATAAGGGACTATTACAGGCAAAATTCATGACACAGGAATAAGGATGCGATAGAGAAAAACACAGGTTGCTTCAGAATATTGGAGATAGTTCCTAAATGTCATGTTGGTTCACAAAGGTTCATATTACTATATTTTATAACTTTCAAATTTATACCATACACTTCTCATGTACCAATATTGTAAAATTTGAAAAACTGAGGTGTGAAGGAAAGTTCAGATGAAACAACTTCTAGATCCATCACTGGAAACTTCTTGTTAGTGACCTTTATTCTATTATTTGCCACAACAACGACCCCCTCTAAGACCACAGCATGTGGCATAAGATGAAGACAGAGAAAAACTTAGTAAATAATTTCAAACTACAGATTATAGAGGAGAGTGATGTTTATGCCTAGATTCTGTGCTATTCTGAGACCTGGAAAATCTTTCCCCAACATCCCACAGATACCATCCTTCTCTTCTCACATCAGTTTCTCAATTATATGATTTTACACACCAAAATTTGAAATATATTAGCCTGCATTTTGTTTCTAGTGCCTCAGTTTTTTTTAATCAGTTGAAATCATTTGTATTTGGTTTTATTTGCATAGTTCATTACATTTCAGCTTCACTGAGAGCAGTTTATAGTTGTAGTGAAAGTGATTGTATTCTATAACTTGTCTTATTAGACTGATAAATAACCATGAAGTTACTGGCTTTTTAAAATCACTGGAAATACTAGAGCACTCTCAGATTGTAGTGAACTTGAAACAAACCTGGAATTAATCTACTATTATCAAGACTTGAAACTTGGTAGAGTGAGGTTTCTACAGTTTATTAAACTGCCTTTTGTCTGTTATTTTATTTTTTTGAAGTTGAAATAAAGTTAAAAAAAAAAAAGATTTGAAACTGATTATTTTTTAATTTTTTGTAGAGCTATTGTGGGCATTTGCTGTATTGGGGGAAAAGTTTTCAGCAATCACTGCTTGATAAAACTTGGGTCTATGTACCTGCTTTGTTTGTGGCTTTATACAGAGCTATTAACTTTCAAAAGATTTGTGCTGTGGGAATTATGGTGAATATATTTGTCAGAATCTTGGCTTTATTGATTGATGTAACCAAAATAAAATAACTTATTCTCCTTCCTTCCTGCTGAAGTAGTCATTTGAATATAATACATAATATTGATGGTTGGAAATTTTCCTAATAATTAGTTATATCTAAATTGTGGTGAATAATTGTCTTAAAACTAATTTGATTTTATTAAATAAAAAGTACTTTTTTCTCAAGATGCTTTTTTTTTTTAATAGAGAGGTTATTGAGGGGCGAGGTATGGGGAAGAAAGTAGATCTTTCAAATTCTGTGTACAGTCAAAACTACACAAAGCAGTTGAAAGCAATTGTTTTATTTTTCTATTCTGAAACCTATCATAAGTTTATTCCACCTGGATTAACACACCTTCTCATTTTTGTCCCTAAATAGCTAAAAAGGAAGTTGGTAACTATTTACAGCAAGTAGCAATTTTCATCAAATCAACTTTAGGCAAAATAACATAATTATAAATAAAAATAAAATACAGAGTTTTGAAAGTTTATTTCAAATGTCCCATAAAATATTCTTATGTTAAAAATGCAAACAGCTTCTTTAAATGGTACTTGCAGATGATCATAGAAAATATTTTGTGCTTTCTAATAAACTCACACTTCTACACAAGGTAACACATCCAATTTAAATTTCCATGATTGCTCATTATTTTAACTCGTCTTTATTGCTATTTAGGGCCACACTATGATAAGAAACATTTGAAGGAAACTTTAGAACAATTATCACTTTTGATTTAGAAAAAAGCTAATTGCAATTTTCCTTTTCAGAATCAATGAATGGAATCAAGAATTATATTGTCTTCGAGGTCATTTGAATAAAAGCTGATTGAAGTATCCTATTTGAAAATTACCTTATTTTTTTTTCTTCATCTAATCACAACTAAAAATTATGAGTACATGCATCTCAACTATCAGTTAATCTAGTAACAGTTTAATCAGGACATTGGTCATACTTGAAGAATTAATATCTGTGCAGAGTTTGCAATTAGTGTCCAAAGGATGTATGTTGCTTAGTAATTATTCACTGGCCAAATGCTCCCTCCCTCTCTTTCTCCTTTCTGTCCATTATTCCTTCCTTCCTTCCTTCCTTCCTTCCTTCCTCCCTCCTTCCCTCCCTTCCTCCCTCCCTTCCTCCCTTCCTCCTTCCCTCCTTCCCATCCTTCCTTCTTTCTATAGGTATATAATACCCAACATGTACATGGAATTTGCTATAAGTGTTGTGCAAATTGCCCTTAATTACTATAATGACTCAAAGAAACATCTTATTCAGTTAACTGATGGCACCAAGTTTAGTGGAAAAACACAAGATTGGAAAACGCTCAAATCTTGTTTTCAATTGACCCAGAACTATTTTTTTAGTAAATCTTTCAAATAATATAATCATTTTTATTTTGCACAAAAATTTATGTAAAAAGAACTGCATGACATAACTACTTATATTGACAAAAAACCACGTAGAAACATAGCAAATAAAACACAATTGGACTTTCATAAATATATTATGGTATACTTACATACATATGTTCATAAACAACAGAATAATAAGTAATTACATGGGAAAGGTTTTCATTTATTGGTAAGTGTAAAGAATAAAAAATGATCAGGTATAAATATATTAAGCTCTTCCACTGGTTTATTAAATGTACTATTATATATATATATATATATATATATGGCATGGTATAATATGGTATGGTATGGTACGGTATTGTATGGTATAGCATAGTAAATTTATAGTTCAAATTGCTATAGCATAAGCTCCTATCAACTTGATTGGCACATTTACCCATGGCGTCTTCAGCCATTGTACTTCTAGAAGGCCTAAAAAAACATGGAAGGATTCATTGATTCTCACTGATGACCAGATTTGCTTCTACAGTGGCTCAGAGCTTCCATGTCCCCAGTTCTTAAGATCCTTCTGCTTTGTTGTCTCTGATCCTCAAGCACGTGGGTAATAACCTTTGCAGGCAACAATCACCTTGCCATCACTATGCACTCTGTAATGACTGTGTCACTAACAGTGGCCACTAAATATCTGAAGCTTACTGCTGTTCTCTCTTCATGTGTTCTTTCAAAGACAGGTTCCCATATCCTAGGCCCTAATAGAAAATGCAATTCTTAGAATACTGTTTTACAAATTGTAAGTTAGGAGGTATTAGTAGGTGTGGAATCAATTTTGTGGATCATCATTAGAATTGAAATAGGTATCAAAAGAAAATACTACAGTGCATCAGAGAGAACAAGAATAAGATTCCTTTTGAAGCTTTTGTGTGCTAGATGGAGTTTTCTTTTTCCTCCAAAAGATCCTACACCCTACGTGAATCAAGAAATAATGATACTAATTCAAAACTTTGCTTTTTATTAATAATTTTTGCAATCATAACAGACTGTATTAAGACTATATGTAGCCAATTGTGCCCTATGAAGAAACAGAAATCAAGACATTTTAAATCCCTTGCCCAAGGTCTCAGTTCTAGTTGGTGGCAGATCTGGAACTCAAATCTGTCCCAAACCAGGGTTCTTACCTGCAGCCTCAAAGCCCCAGAACTTTTGTGACAGTAAAGAATTTTGACAACAGTTCAGCAACAGTTAGAAAACTTGTCTGCCCTACGTACTGTTGTCTCTTTCCACAAGTCATCCTAAATGAGTCTCATTTCAAACTTAGACAAATTTTCTTACTTAAATCCACATGGATATGCAGCTGAATCACGTACCAAAATCATGTAACATATTTACAATATGTCTGATTTGTAAAATTATCTTTTTCCTCTTTTTAAGTTTTCTATAATTTTTTAAAAGTTTCCTAAAATTAGTATTTGTCAGTAGAACATAAGTGAAGGAAGGTTTTATTCTCAGAGGTCTGTTCTTTTTCCCTCGGCAGAATATGAATAACATTCTGCAAAAGGAATTGTTTGGCCCTTCAAACTAGTTGGCCAACATTTTAACTGGCAAAGATTCCCTTCCAGCCATGCTAGACCAGGTTCTATGATATTATGAAAAATATAGTTAAAGTAATGTTTAACTTGTGGATCTAGACAGAGCACATAGACATGCTGATTGACATCAGAAAATCAAAGTACTTTGACAATTTGAATCATCCTTTAATCACAGTGTACCATAGGAATGACTGTGTTAGTGACAATGAAACCTCTTACTTAGGTTGCAGTATGAATAATGCATAGCTAATAATTCAAGAAAGTTTTAATAGGCCCTCTTATGTGTCAGATACTGTTTTAAGTGCATAACAGTTTTGCTTATTTTGCTATTCTAAATGATCAATAGACAAGCTTGTTTGAGTTTGTCTTTTTTTAGTTCGAGACTAAAGTATAATTTAAATTATTAAAACATCTATACAAATAGCTCAAAGGAGGTTTTTGTCAAGAAACATAAGACCAAATTGTTTAAAATATTAGAAGACTAACACAAGAGAAGAAAGAAAGAAAATCAGAATGAAGAGAATAATCAGTAAAAGAGGGAAAATTGAGAGATAAGTGATTATAAGATAAAGAAAAAAATAAATATATTCCTGAGAGTGACGCATGTCAGAAATTATTCCAGTTACAATCTACTCTTGCCTGTACATACATTATTCTTTTTAGTACCAGAATGTGTGATAACAGCTCTTACTACTTTGAGGCATATGCCATTAACTCATTTTCATATCTTAAAATAGAGGTACAAAAAATATTAGAGGTGTAAAAAGACCCCTGGTAACAACAATAATAATAGTTAATATGTGTTCTCATGTTTATTAAGCACATTTCTAAAATCACTTCAAAAATATTAACTTTTTTCTGCTTAATAAAGATCCGAGTTTATTCTTTTGAAGTACAGAGAAAATGTGTACTAGTGTGTAAGTATGTATCTGCTATGTATGTGGATTCTATTCAAGGCCAAAAAATATGCTCATAAATTATCAATAAATTATATTATATGTAGAACTAGTGAATATAACTTCTATTAGCTAAAAAGTATTAAAATTTTACTTTCAATGTAATAAACTCATATTTTCTAAAATATGAGGTATTTTAAAGCACTCAAACACTGAAACATGCAAAATTTTAAAGTCTTTATTCTTTCATTTTAAAGCACATAAAAATTTAAAACATCTTTATTAAATTGTTATTTTTTAGAAATAACTGTTTTAAGAAAAAATATATAGTTGTATAGTCACAAACATGTTATAATTTTTATTTGTAATTCTAATTATCAGATGAGAAAATATTTTAATCAAACAAATAGACAAGCAAACATTAAGGACAGCTCTTACAGACATTTAAAATTGAACAGAAGAGCAAAACTTAAAGAAGTTCTATGAGAGAAATTGTTACTCTCATATTCTCATCTACCAAAGAACAGACCGAAAAAGATATGCTCACTATCTACATACTGCCAATTTGTGAACAAGAGGTAAATTATTAGAATTGATAAATTGTAACTGACATTGAAGTCTTAACCAGTGTAAGCAAAATTGCTATGTCCCTGAGAAGATCAGAAAACTACAGTCCTCTGTTTTCCATTAGACAAACAGATCTCATATCTTGAAGAAAATGATCTAAAGATTCAATAAAGTAATTCTCTCCCTTCTATTTGTATAGAATAAAGTACACATTTTTTAAAATTACAAAGACAGGCATGGTAGAAATGCTTTCTCCCATCAATATTTATAAATTTAATGATCTCCTGTCTCTCTGATACTTGGTATTTAGGAACACTTACTAAGAAGAATTAAGCCTTAAGTTTGACAGTTTCTCATTCATATGAAATGTTTTTTTCATAATCTCCTGAATAACCACCTAAAATTGCCACAGTAGAAATACAAAGAGATATACAAAATCATAAACTGCAACCCCACTTTTCAAACTTTTCATTCATTCATCAAAATTTTACTGAATTTTATCAGATGCCAATGTTGTAAATATATTAGATGGATCTACTTTAGCATTGCTTTAGAGAATTTTGCCATTCTACGTGGAAAACAAAGAATGATTTTTCAAAACTCTGGTTATCAAGATGTAATAGGTAGGAAAGCAGTTGTAGCTCAGTGGTTGAGTGCCTGTTTCCCAAGTACAAGGTCTTGGGTTCATTCCTCAGCCCCTCCAAAAAAATTAAAAAAGTTGTAATAGGTAAAAGTTATGCTTTGATCCTTGAAAATATCTTACTCCTTTAGAGAAGAGTGAAAAGAATACAGACTGGTTTTTTAAAAAAGCTTATTTCTCAAATTATGTAACACATATCACCTATAATAAAATCGTCTGCTGGAGCCCACATCATTCATATAATTTGGAGTCTCTGAGTAAGGTCCTGGGAATCTACTTTTGAAACAAACACTCTAAGAGATTCTCATGTACATCAAGTTTTGAGAAAGAGAAGTGAAGGTTGTCCTGATCACTACAGATATGTTACTGGAATAAGAAAAGAAAAGGTAACATTGGCCCAGTTAAATTTCTTTTTTATCCTGAATATGTAGAATTAAGGGATATTTGTTTGCATTTTTTAAGATATATGTATAATCATTTTTTTTTCTTTTGGATGATCAGAAACTAATCTTAAGAGGTTGACAGAATCATAGGTTATTTTCTCCAAAACTGCAATGAATGATCATGGAAAATTCAAGGAATTTTCACTTAAAAGACATTGTGTTTGCTTTCACCTATAAAGAATTGTATGATTATTTTTCAAAGTGTGCATAATCTTTGGGACTTATTATATTGAGAAACATTGTGTTTTGGGGTGTCCAGACTCTTGGATTGAAACTGCTCTGAAATGTTTTGGGTTTTCAATTTATGCTTCAAATAAGTTGCCGTAAGTATCTTTTATGCTGTTTGCTGGAAACTGCTGCCTGCATATCAAAATCCATGTTGTCCTCTTCTTCATGGGCACACAGTGAGACTGCATTTGTCCCCTTCCACTGTACTCAGGTACTTCAGTGTGACTAAGTTCTGCCTATGGAATGTCAGTAGAGTGATATGTGCCACCTCAGAGCCAAACCTCTTAAAACTCTTTATGCATACAAGGCCATGCTATTCTCCTCTTTTAGCTCAATGAATTGCAATCGGCTGTAGGCTGAACTTGGAATCCAAGAGCAGAAGCCTAGACCTCTGGATGACTGGAAAGGAGCAAACTGCTATCATATTTATCCACTCACTACTGCCAAATGAGCAAGAAATACAGTTCAATTTTGCCTGAAACATTATATATTAGAAAGCATATTTATTATGCCAATTCTAGTGCACACTCAACTATACTTAATGTATACTCAAATAGAATTATTGGAAATTCACTGATCACTTAACATTTTTATTCTAAACAGTCTTGTGTTAAAACATATTCCCTAGGCAAATATTATCAAAATATGTTACATAGAAGAATTGAGGAGAATGAAACTATAATATGGAGCTTTTGCTTTGTTCTCAGAGATGTAGAGATCTGGAAAAAGCATCAGCCCAAACCATACATTGAAAACAAGGTGGACAAACTGCCTGTTTATGGCTTTTCTTGAGGATACCGATTTCTGAAGTTACAGGGCATGCACCTGACAAAAAATAAAAGGAAGGTGTCTGCAGATAAAAATTAGACAGGAGCACTGTCTTAACTGGGTAGCATTCACCCAGAAAACGGTAAGAACAGTTCAGTTAGGATGACCGGTGAGCAGAGATTGAATCACCATTGACAAGAGAGGCTGAAGCAAATATAAGGGCAGTTCAAACTCTCTTATGGTCTTTTTCTCCACAAACCCCATCAGGTGCTCACAGAAAATATTGGGAGAATCCTGAAAAAGTCTCCCTCATGGGATAGAACTGTGGGAGGAGAATAGAAACTATGTGATAGGGGTAGGAAGTTCCACTGGAACTCCTCACCCATATCTGCCCTATAGAACAAAATTTTCATCTGTGGGAGCAAGGAAAATGAACACTGTCATCCTTAGGGTGCTGGTGAAAATTCTTTACAACTGAAGGTTGAGGCAGGAATAAGAATTAGCTCAGAACTATTAAAAAAGCCACAATCCTGAGACACAAAGTCATTGTGCCTACCTAAGAATAAGACTTAATCAGAAAAACAGATAATGCTCCCTATCTCTCTTCTATGACCAAGAATTAAAGAGGTTTGACATAAAGAACAAAATAATATGGTAGTTAGTTGATCGTAGGGTTGATCAAAGTTTTTGTTTTTTTCATTTTTATTCCTTCCAAAATAAAGGTGTCTATGCACATATAAAAGTAGGTGTAACAGAGCTGGTTTGGAGATCAGCAGCAAGTAAAGATTCCTGAAGAATAAGGGAGAATATGAGAACAACAGAAAAGCAGAATAAGTAATTTGTTTGCGAAAGGGTGGCATCTTGTTCTTTGAGAGAGGAAATCAAAATTTCATGTATATGAAAACACATTATGAAAGAAAGTGAAAAAAAGAACAAATACTTTGTATCTTTTTATTTTATTGAATTGTAGGAAATATGATCTACTGAGATGGAATAGGGAACTAACCTTTGGAGGAATTTTAAATATTTTAGAATTTCCAAATTTGCTTAAGAATAAGCATGTGATGAATGAAATTACCAAAAGCATTGAGGTTTCATTTGAAATGACCATGAGTTTGTCCTGCAGTAAACCACCTCTGCAAACTCTATAAAATTTTACAGCAATGATCCATAGCTCAAAGAATAATAAGTTAAAAATAAGATATCTGAACTAATTTTGTTTATTTTAGTGAAGATCTAGAAAATATATATTTATATAGAGTATGTTGACTTTTATAGAAAGCAATTTGGAAAAATATTTTTAGAGCTAGACCTTCAATAAAAGAAAATGATTAGTTGTATAAGCATTCATTTTAATATGGGGCAAAACATTGTGTGTTTTGAATGGCATACTTGTTAAATAGAGAGAAATTTCACTACTTAACCCATTATACTTCATGTCTAAATACCCACTCCATGGTGATTAAATAAAATTGTCTATAGTGAATTAATTTCTGTAGTGTAGATGACTAGAGTGAAATCAATGTCTATAGTGAATTAAATGGAATTAATGCCTTGTTTTATAAAACTACATTATATTTTCTAAGCCTAAAGTAAAAAGAGCTCTTTCAGAAGAAAGGTACACAGGCAAAAGCTTAGAATATAAACTATACATCTACATCATACTACTCAGCAACTACATTCACAATTGAAGAAATGAATGCATAAAGGTGACTATTCATGTGTATTATATATACTCAGAAAACATTCTGTTTGTATAGTCCATTTAAAATGGAAGAAAGTTCTTGTCTTACCTACTCTGTTGGAATTTATCTTTTGCCTGATTATAATGGTGATGGATTATTTAACACCACTCTCACAACTCAGGCACAGCTTAACAACACTCATAATGAGGGATAATTAAGATAATATTGGGCTGTACCACCAGCAGGACAACCCACAGCTTTAAGCTATCTTGCCTAATCAATGCACCAGCGAAGGAACAGAAGCTATATAATTTCACCTAACTGATTCAGGCAATTTTCATGCAGTTGTGATAAACCATTCTTCTTTTTCCTAAAACATTGCCTTGTTAGATAGAGGCTAAATGGTTCCTATGTTAATATCTCACACTCAATACTATACCTTTCTTGGGGAATTCATTTCGTTGACTTCAGTTATGATTGAGCTAAGGACTATTGATTCAGACCCCAAAGGCTTAAGGTAATAACTTTCCACAGACTTTATAACTAATTGCTTTGTCCCAATTCATTACAGAGCATCACTCGACATTTGTAATAAAGATTTCTTCATAGAATACAATGGAAGTCATTTTCATGCTGGCCAGATTTCAAAGCCATGGAGCTAGTCCAATGTGGGTTTATAAATCTATTTGAGGTCCCAGGAACAGAGTCAATTCAGTGTTAAATCAGGATCACACACCTGTGGAGCTTCATGGCTACCCATCTCAACTGTTGGCTGCCTATATTCTGTATCACCAAAACACAAGGCCAATCTACTTTCAATTGAGACAGCTATATATTGACTAGAGAAAACAATTACAAATATAATGCTTATATATATCCTAGAAATAATGGAAACTCTTAAACAAATTTGCAGAAATTTATTTCTCTCAGAAACTTTCAGATGATCAAAATAGTAATAATAGTAATAATAGTAATAATAACTATATCCCAAATCTTACCTTATTATGGATTGGTCTCAGTCAAATACAGTGACTAAATGGTTGGAAGAGTTCCAATTTATAGGCCAGGAATATTGCTGGGAGATGACCAATTCTATTATTTATTTCAGGGTCAAATAACTTTCTTTTTATCTTCTCATGGTCTTCCCCTAGATGATTTAGCACACTTATTCTAAAAGAGTTGATAAGTACTTGTGAATGCAAACACTATAAATATCCTATCCAAAGTACTAATTGACCAGAGTTTACCACTGTCAATCATTTTTGCTCTTAATGTAATCCTTATTTTATTTTCTGGATATTTATTTCTGGAAATGAAGTTATCCTCATATTACTAGTCAGGAGAGGATAGATTATGTTGAACTAACAAACAACCCCCAAATCCCAATGTCTTAAATCTACAAAGGCATATTTCTTGCTTATGCTTCTATCCATTGAGGGTTGCCTAGGAGCCTGCTTTCCAATTCTGCTTCCCTGAGTAACCGCCACAATTAGATCACTCATAATAACACTAACCAATCATATGGGGAATTTTTGTTTCCTCGATACTCCCATTCAATTTTTCATCATCTTACAAACTTTCCCTTGTTTTCTCCTACCAGACTATAACCCTTTCCTCAGAATACATACAGGTTTTGAGTAAAATGAAATGGACCTATTTACCACTCATCTGCCATTAATTTTCTGCCCGTGGAGAGTGGCCATTTATAAAACTATAGTTTTCTAAATAATCAGCACTATTCTTCCTAGAGTTGCCAAAAGCAGCCTTTGAATTCAAAGACCATCTAACAAAATCTTGCTTAGCTGTGAAAATAAGCCTGAGGATGCTCCACCAAGCATACAGCCAACTAGCTAAATCATTTACTATAATCCACAACAAAGAAGCTTTTAAATAGAAAAGCAACTGGGTTGGAAACTTTTCCCCATGAGCAATAGTAGCAGCAAGGCAAGGACAAATAAATGAAGGAGGCATGCATACTAGTTCACAGAAGCAAAGCAATGAGGACATTGTTATGTGTTCCAGTGTACCACTACTACTCAGTTTCAAAGTATGTATATTGGAATATTGCCTGAAAATTCTATTATTATCTCAAGCCACTTTTGTGCTACTTCACTAACAATAAGAACTATTGACATCACTGAAAATGACAGCACGAATAGTAACATACGCATTGAAATGCCTAAGCGTGAGGATTTTTTGTTTGTGTGAGCTTGCCATAAAATTAATACAAAACTGATCGTCAGAGTTGGCAGATTATTTTAAAGGGGAAAAGGCACGTTCCTATTTCCAGCAAATGTAGGATGTAAAAACCATGATGCAATCATAAAGTGGAAATAATAATTATCATGCAGTTGGTAAAATAAACCCTATTGTAATAAAAATTTAAGTTTTAAGGCACCTTTTCTATCTGACAGTGCCATTATTTGTGAATAAAGGAGAAACAGATTATGACAAGCCTTATTATGCAAAGTAGCATAGAAGATCATTAAAAGAAGTGCATTAACTCTTGGAGAGGCAGTACAGAACAGTGACTAAGAGATAGTTTTGGAATCAGAGAGCCTAAGTTCAAAATCACAGCATTTCTGATAGCTAGTGAGCAACTGAAGGTATGCTACTCCACTTCTCTAAACCTCAGATTCTTCATCTGATAGATGGGTGAAAAATATCTTCTTCATTATGTATGAATACTTAGTGAAATGCTATAAATAAAAAGTCCAGCTCATACCTGTTGAAAAGTCAGTGATATTTATAATAGAATGGTGTCATGGGATGGCCACTGAACAAGGAATCAGGAAACCGTGGTTGATCCCAGTTGGGACATTAACTCAATGCCTTCGCTTAGTCACTATTTCTAAATCTCTCATTTCCCTTATATGTAACCTATGAGAGAAGAGGGAAGGTGCTTAAGAACTTTCCTTCCTTCCTCTTTTCCTTCCTTCCAACTTTCTCTCTTTCTTTCTTTCCTTCTCTTTTACCAAGCACTTTCTATAGGCTAAGTACAAAGACATGCATACAGAGATGGATACAGCAAGAATCTCTCTCCTCCAACTGTTCACTTTCCAGTGGGGGGGTCAGAAAAAAACAGAGCTAGTATCATGCAGTTTATAACTACCTTCACAGAGTACTGCTGGAACAGAGGAGAGGTGAACCACAACTCCCAGAAGAGTCAGAGCTTGCTTAGTCAATGACTGCTAGTCATGGTACATCTTGAGAAAAAAAAAAAATATATATATATA
>JAQZBX010054709.1:0-18574 GCA_029593785.1 Cabassous unicinctus
TGAATCAGTGGGTATTTAGTGGTAAGTGGAAATGTTTTTCATTACTTTACATTGATGGACACAGGATATGGTAAATATCATCAAAATGTATAAAATTGTATGTCCAAAATGTAAACCATACTCTAAACCATTGACAATGTTTAGTAGCCATGTTTCACTATCTGTATAACAGTTATAACAATGCTACCATCCACATACAGCAAGGTTTTAATATGGGGTGAGGAAAGGAGGAGTATTTTGTGTATACGAGAGTCTCTTGTATTCTGTGTGTGACTTTGCTGTGACCTAAAACTTCTTTGAAAATTTAGTGAAAAATAGTGAAACACTGGGGAGTGAGAGGGGGATGTTGCCATGGTACAGAGTGGACACCTGATATTGCCGAGATAAAAAGCAAAAGGTCAAAAAAAAAAGTTTTTATTTCTTTTTCCCACTTTTTGAATATCCCAGTGCTTTAATTTTATTTTATTTTGAGGTTTTTTTTTAAGTTTTCATGTATTTTATCTCTTACATTTAAACTTATAATTATTATTTCATTTTCCTATTAATTGTATTTGGCTATTATATTGGCTTCATCTTTAAAGAAGTTTTGGATCACATAAGGGTTACAACTGGGGCAGGAGAGGATCATTAGTGAAGGGTGTGTCAGGGGTGGGGGGTTCATGGGAGGAAGTTCACCTGAACATGCATAAAAGGTATATAAAATTGTTCAAATTCTCAAAGGGCATGGTCACAATGGGTGGAGAATCACTCAATAAATGAGAGAATACTGAATTCCCATCCTGGAGACCTGTGCCATATTCTCCAAGGGAGCAGCAACAGTCCCCAAGTGTAGGGGCAGTGTATGCCTATGGAGGAAGATGCACTGATGGGCTCTTGTTATTGATGACTAGCCTTAGAGTCTTTGCTTGAAACTGAAATTTAGCCTATTGTTATGGGGTGCCTAAGGTTTGCCTCCTGAGAGCCTCCTTGTTGCTCAAATGTGACCTCTCTCTAAGTCAAACTCAACATATGAATGCATTACCTTCCTCCCAGTGTGGGACATAACTCCCGGGTATGAGCCTTCCTGGCAATGAGGGATTACTACCTAGTGACAACTGGCAATACAACTGGAAATAGAACCTTGAATAAAAGGGGTAAAAGGTAAAGACCAAAGATTTCATATGGCTAAGTGACTTCAAAGTAAGTCAGGAAGCAATCCCAGAGGTAACACTTATGCACATCTCAGTAGGACCTCATAGGCTTCCAATGTGGCTATAACCCCAAATAGAGGGGTTCCTGAGGGCTCTGGAGACACCCAGGTCCCATATCAGGGCAGATAGCTCTAGAGTTTTGTGCTTTATCAGTGGGCCCTACTTTGTGCTCCTGAGAGTGACAGAGTTGGTGTCAAATATGTCCTCCCTGCATAAAGTCCATCAGTCCTTTCCATTCAAACCTCTATGTGGTGCTGGAGTTTGTATGTGCACTTCCAGAGACTGGATTCTTTGGCTTGCCCATGTGCCAGCTGGGCCTGGAATCTCAGTAGAGCTGCAACTCCTATTCTATAGTTCAATGGACTCACCCAGTACACCTGGCGGGGAGATGATGATGGACAATGGCCATCCCAGGGAATGGAGAGAGTCTGCAGCTGCTGGCAGGATAATCCCATCCATTTTATCCTTGAAATATAAGTCCCCTCTCATTTGGAGGTGAAGAGGACATCACCTTCCCCGACTCCTCAGGATTGGGGGCAGAGCTATGGACTAGAGTGGACTTACTGGTATTCTGTGATAGACATATTGTGATTCAAGTAATGGAAGAAATTACATTAATGTGGAGCCAGTGGCCACTGGATGATTTGGGGGCAGGGAGAGGGAAAAGCAATTGTAATATAGGGGCTTTTTCAGGGCTTGGGAATTATCCTGAGTGACATTGCAATGACAGATATAGGACATTTTACATCAGCATATAACATGCAGAACTGTGTGGGAGAGAGTGTGGTCTACAATGTGAACTATGGTCCATGCTTAGTGGCAAAGCCCCAAAATGTGTATATCCATTGCAGGTGATGTGCCATACTTATGAAAGATCTTTATGTGTGAGGTTGTGGGAGGTGTGGGAGGTGTGACATATGGGAATCCCTATAATTTTTGTTCAACATTCATATAATATAATTATCTTTTAAAAATTATTTTAAAAAGATGAATAGTGCTTAGAACTGCATGTCAGATAAAGTGGCAAAGAGATGAATAATGTAAAAATTAATTCCCTCTATTAATATGAAACAGTAAAAAAATTCCACTACCTCTATGTTATAAAATGAAATCAATGAATTTAATGTAAAAAAAATGGGATTAAAAAAGGATAAAACTAGAATATGTGAATTAAAATGAAATAAAACTATATAATATTCATCATTTTAACTACTTACTTATATAAAATTAAGTGGTATTAATAGTAATTGACTAATGATTTTGTGCTACCAACACCACCATTCATTGGCAACACTTTTCCATCAGCTGAAAGAAACTCTATAATAATTATACATTAACTCCCAATTCTCTACTTCCTATCCTGACCTGGGAAACCTATATTCTAATTTCTGACTGAATGAATTTCCATATTTTAATTATTTCTTATTGGTAAGATGGTACAATATTTTATTTATTGTACATACCTAAATGTGTGATTGCCAAGTTTGATGGTAATTCTATACCAAAACTTCTGAAGAGCCTCTGAACTGTTTTCCATGCAGCTGAAACAGCATCCTTCATCCTTGGCTTTTCTGCCATGGGGCAATACACATGGTGATGTCATTCTCCTTTCTTCTCCTGGTCCCATAGATTTCCAGCTTCTTCTGTGGCTTTTTTTCTACATCTGAATTTCATTCCACTTCTAAAGTGCTCCAGTAATTGGATACCAACCCAAATTTTATTTAGTTGGTCATACATTAACTAAACATGCCATCTTCAAAAGGTCTTTTTAAAAAAGGGATTCACATAAGCTATAATGGATTAAGATTTAAAGGGTACATAATTCAATCCCCATTAGATTTTATAGTTCTTGTTCTTATATTTTGCCATTTTCTATATTTTAAGTTAATTTTTGTATATGGTGAGCAGCAGAGAGCCACTTTCATTCTTTTGCATATAGATATCCAGTATTCTTCAACCATATGTTGAGGAGATTATTCTTTCCCCATTGAGTCAATCTGGCACATTATAAAAAAATCAGTTGGCCATAGACATAAAGGTTTATTTCTGAACTTTTTTCATTTTAATACTATTGATCACAATGTCTGCATTTGTGCCAGTGTCATGATTTTGTGATTACTGTAGCCTTGTAATAATTTGGGACATATTAGTGCTCTAACATTCTATTCTTTTTCAAGATGTTATTGGCTATCTGGCCTTTACCCTTCCATATTTGTTGATTGTCTTTTCCATTTCTGCTAAGATGTCTCTTGGACATTTTGATTCAGATTGCACTTAATCTGTAAATCACTTTGGGAGAATTAACACTTTAAGAATATTTTGTCTTCAAATCCATAATCATGGTATATCCTTCCATTTATTCAGGGCTTTTTTTCCCATACATAAAGCTATGCTTTACAATTTTCTATATATAAACCCTTTACATCTTTGGCTACATTTAATCTGAGTTATTTTATTATTTATCATTGCTCTAGTATACGGATTTTTTAAGGAGGTCCTGGAGACTGAACTGGGGACATTGTACATGGGAAGTAGGTGCTCAAACCACTGGACCACACCCTCTCCCTCTTAAAATAATATAGGAAAATTTATTCTTCATTTCCTCTTAAAATTGTTCTTTATTCATACATAGAAATTTCATAATTTTTCCCATTGATATTGTACCCTCCACTTTACTAATTAGTTATTAGCTCTCAGCTTTCTTGCAGATTTTTCAAAATTTCCTCTACGTAGGATCATATCTTCTGCAAAGGAAATTTTTACTAATTCTTTTGCAATTTAGATGCCTTTTATTTATTTTTCTTGCCAAATTATTCTGACAAGAACTGATACTACAGTACTGAATAACATTGGTGTTAGAAGGCACCCTTGTCTTCTCCCTGAATATGATGTTACCTGTGGGATTTTCTTATAAGACCTTTAAAATTTTGGGTTAATTTCCTACTCTTCCTAGTTTTACTGCTTCAACTATCATAAGGGATACTAGTCCATAATATTACTGTGGTATATTTATCTGGCTTTGGTGTGAGGGTGATATTAACCACATAGAATGAGGTAGGAATTGTTCCCTCCTATTCAATTATTCGGAAGAATATGAATAGGATTGGTGTTTTTAGAATGTTCGGTAAAATTCACCAGTGAACCTATCTGGTCCTGTAAATTTTTTTTCGAGGGATTTTTATTACTGATTTCATTTCCTTAGTTATTATTGGTCTATTGAGTTCTATTTCTTCTTGAATCAGAATAATTATTTTGCATGTTTTTAGCAATTTGTCCATTTCATCTGACTTTTTTAGTTTGTTGGGGCACAACTGTTCAAAATATTCTATTATACTCCATTTTATTAATATGTGGTCTAAGATAATGTCCATCTTTAATTTCTGATTAGAGTTATTTCTGTCCTCTCTTTGCCAGTCTATCTAAAGTTTAGTCATTTTTATTAAGCTTTACAAAGAATCAATCTTTGGTCTCATTGATCCTTTCTATTTTATTTTATTTTTTCTCTATTTCATTTATCTCCACTATAGTTTTTGCAATATCATTCCAAATTCTTTCTTTCGATTTATTATGCTCTTCTTTTTCTAATATCTCAAGTTGTGGGGTTGGGTTTCATATTTGAGAATTTTCTCCATTATTGATTCTAAGAATTCAGAGATATAAATTTCCCCCTCACCACAGCCTTTTCTCCATCTTTAAGATTTGGTATATTTTGTTTTGTTCATTCACCTCAAAATGTTTCCTAATTGCTTTTATTTCCTCTTTGACCCATTGTTTAAGAGTATACTGTTTAAATTTCCACATAGCACTGATTTTTCCCAAGTATCTCTGTGTTATTGATTTCTAGCATCATTTCAGTGTTATCAAAGAAGATTCATTGTAAGATTTCTATGTTGTTAAGTTTCTTGTTTTGTGACATAGAATATTGTTTATTTTGGAGAATGACCCACGTTCACTAGAGAAGAATGTTTATTTTGCTCTTGTGTGTGGAGTGTTCCACATAATTCTATTCAATCTAGATTATCTATAGTATCACTCAGATCTTCCATTTCCATATAAATCTTTTGTTTATACGTCATATGCATTATCAAATATTGCATATTGAATTTTATTAGATCACAGTACCATCTATTTCTCCTTTCAAAAGTCTCAATATTGGTTACATTATCATGGATTTCTGCTGTTTCAGTGCATATGTATTTATAATTGTCTTGTCTTCTTATTGAATTAACCACTTCATCAATATCTAGTGTGCAGTGATATCATTTGTCCCTTTTGACATTTTGGAATTGAAGACCTTTTTAGCTGATAATGGTATGGCTACCATGGCTTTCTTTTGAATACTATTTAAATGAAATATTTTGTCCATGCATTCACTTTCAAACCACTTGTGTCTTTCAATTGAAGTCAAGTCTATTGTAAAAAGCTTAAAGTTTTAACCATTGTCCAATATCTGGCTTTAGACGCAGCAGTTAGTCCATTTCCATTTAAAGTTGTTATAAATTATGCAAAAAGTTCTATTGATTTTTTTCTATTTGCACTTTGTTAGTTTTGTGTATTTTTGCCACTCAATTCTTACAATAATGACCATTTTCATACTTAGATAATATTTGGCATTATAGTATTATGAGACCCTTTTCATTGCCTTCTGTTTTTTGTTTGTTTGTTTGTTTTGTTTTGTTTTGTTTTTCTACCTAGTTGTGTCATTGTCTTTTTGGCGC
Source organism: Cabassous unicinctus (assembly GCA_029593785.1). Classification (NCBI taxonomy): domain Eukaryota; kingdom Metazoa; phylum Chordata; class Mammalia; order Cingulata; family Chlamyphoridae; genus Cabassous; species Cabassous unicinctus. The sequence continues at coordinate 5,909 of JAQZBX010054709.1, forward strand.
TTCACTTAGCTTCATAGGGGCCTGTGCCTCACCTTGCTGCACTGTGCAGGTCTGGGAGGCTTTTTTTCTTTTTTTACCAGAAGGTCCTGGGGATTGAATATCGTATACAGGACTCCAATTGCTTAAGCCACCACCATTTCCCTACCTTCTGTTAATTTTTTTACAGATATTTTCTTTGTGTTTAATATTGAGCTTAAACACAACATCTTAAATCTAAATCTCATTTGATTTCATACAAATTTAACATCATAACATGCATAAATATTGTTCCCTAACCCACCATACCCCCAATGTGATGTTTTAATTGTTACAAATGATATGTTTACACATTAAATATACTAAATCATAGACATGCAATTACTGTGTAACATGTGATTGTTAGAATCTGTACAAATGAAATTTGGAGCTGGATACAAAAACACAATACAATAATAAAGAAATTTAATATTACTCATATGGATACTATTACCAGAAATCTTTATTCCTTTATGACGCTTTAATAGCCTGTGTAGTGTCCTTTCCTTTCAGTCTGAAGAACTCCCTGTGGCATACTCGGACACGTCTATAAGTGATCATCTCCCTTAGCTTTGTTTATCTGCTAATGTTAATCTCTCACTCATTTTTAAGATAGTCTTGCTGGATTTAAAAATTCTTTTATGAAGTTGTTTTCTATCAGCACTTAAATATTTCATCCCATTGCCTTCAGCCTCTGTAGTTTTTGCTGAGAAATAGGCAATTAATTTTATAGGGATGGACTTTCACATAATATGTGGTTGTCTCTTCTAGATTTCAGAACTCTCTCCTTGTCTTTGTATTCTCCATGTTTACTACTGCCTGGGCATAATTATCCTGTTTGTTTTTGCTGGTATTCTTCAATATGTCCATGTGTTTCATTAAATTAGAGAAGTTTTCTTTCATTATATCTTGGAATATTCCTTCTGCTCCTTTGTCCAATTTCCTTTGTGAAGTACAGTTTTATCTATATTGTTTTTCTTGAGGGTATCCCACATTTCTCTAAAGCTCTGTTCACTTTTTTCAACTTTTTTATTTCTATCTTCAGCCTGAATCTTTTTACTTTGCCGTCTTTGATTTCCCTGATACTTCCTTCTCTATATCCAACATCCAGTCTTCTTCTGTGATGATACTTCAAGTTCTATCTTATCCTTTTCGATGGACCATAATTTCTTGTGTCTATGTTTGTCTTGTAAATTTTTGTTCCATAAAGTACATTTTAATATATTAATGTTTTAACTATGGGAATATAGTCCCCTTCTGTTTCTTAAGTTTGTATCCAGGTAATTATATGCAAAGTATATAATTGAATGTCAAGAGCTAAGAAAATCAAAAAAGAAAAATCAATGCATTAAACACTTTTCTCTCTCTTTGCAAATCAGTTCTATGCTGCCTGGTGCAAATAATTAAGAGTTTAGCTCTTCTAGTTAAACTCTCAGACTGAGGCAAAAGTATGAGGTCTTCTCCTTTTCTGAACCTATGTCTTGTCCTTATCTAGTTTTAGGCCTTTATATATTTCCTCTTTACTGAAATTGGAATGGCTTCCTTATCCCTAGGTAATAGACCTCCCCCCCTTCATGGTGCTCTATTGTTTGTCTTAAAGTTAGGAATCATTTGCCTCATGCCATTTTGAGTTGATTGCTACCTACACTGCTTAAACTGTCCACAATCTGTTTCTGCCTGTAGGGCAAGTTCTGGGAAGAACAAGACAGAGGTGACTTTCCTAGGTTAGGCTTTCAGGCTCCCACTGAATAGTTTGTAACTAACATACATGGGCTCCAGTAGGCCCATATGTCTTATTCTGCCCCCTCATAAACAGAATAAGGAAGTCACAATAAGAGCTGAGATCCATGCCACACTGTGCCAGGGGAGAGTTAGAGTAGAGGCCAGTTTTAAGTTGCATTTTCTTGACTCATGGCTCACAGTGTTACTGCATTCATTTAACTCTTTTATGGAGCTTTCAGGAAGATATTGCAGCTTTTTAATTGTAGTTTTTCAAAGATCCCATGGGTCAGCAGACCCTGGAGTGTCTTATGCTGCTATCTTGGTTGCCTAGAAGAAGTCACAATAATATGTGGTGGCATAAAAGAACTTAAAGATGCAAATTTTATCCCTAGAGAAAAGAGTAACAATATAATGCAAGGAAATATGGTTAAAAAATCAAAAATGGGGAAAAATTTAATATTAAATGTGATATTAACAAAAAATAAGCCAAGAGAGAAGAGTCAAAATTTCATAATTATATGCGATAAAATGAAAATAGCTCATAAGTAATGATTTTAAGTGTAATTGGCTTATACACTTCAATTAAGGACTTTTTGATTGAGACTATTAAAAAGTTAGTCCCAACTATAGGATATCTATAAGAAATAGATGAATTGTAAAAGGAGGTAAATATTTATTACTGTAAATATAAGCATATAAATACAACTGTGCACTCTAGTACTACTAGAAAAATTAGACCTTGGTATTCCAGAGATGTGACAGAAAATATTAAATAACAAGGGAGCCAATTTTCTAGAAAATTGTAAATTTGTTAATAAAGCTTAAAATCACACTAAATATGGAGGGTATTAAAAGCAGGAACAGAATTTCTTAAAATGATAATGATATTGAATAATTTTCAGGGATAAAGTTCTAATTTTCTTAAACATAGGACAAATACATCATGTTTCCTTTCTGTTTCTTAGTCATAATCTTTTGCCAACATTATTTTACAACTAGAGATGATATTTTGGAGTGCAAAAAATAAAAATTCAGTAGAAGAGATTAGTCATAAAAAGTTTTATAAGTTATTCTTTCTTTAAAACAGGTGTTCCTAATCAGGAGTGGAAAGATTTCAGTTGGTCCATGAGCTTGAATTGAAAAAATCAACTTATTATCTTTATTTTCTCTGACCTCTACCTGAAATCTAGCATTTCCTTCACATAGGAATGTAAGCAGTCATTTACAGTACTATTCATTTCATATCAAATTACAGTTGTTGGCTATCTAGAAAAATCACTTACACTCATCCATACTTCAAAATTATGGTAGCTGTTAGACCAAATGTTAATTGAGTGTCAAAGACCTATCTGCTGCTACATTCTGAGAAGAGGTCCATGGTTTTGATCTGAGATGTGAAAGTGTCCATGGAACAAAACCGGCTACTAACCCCTGCTTTAATGCAATATTATTTGAAAGTACACTTAATGACTATAAATCTGATTTCAATGCTAAGGAGAAAACCTGCTTCATGGTGATTTTGCAAGGTATAAGAAGACTATTGAGGTGATAATGACATAGAAAATATTAAAACCCAAGGTCCCATATTCTGACATAAATTAATGCTGTCCTTTTAATCTCCAAATAAGCTTTTCTCAGTATGATTGAATTTTTGATGAATTGAAGAATGGTATATTAATATTTCATCAAATATATTATATATTACTTTTTAATTCCTCGATCCATACCTTTAAATTCTCTACAAACTCTGCAGCATGAACAGATTTTCTTGTAGTAGTTGTTCTAAATCCATAGCAAATTGACTTAATTATCATTAGTTAATGAAAGATTCACAAGAATGCATTTCATCTGGTTGTACACAGAAGAAGTAAGCTTTTGATCAGTCACATAATAAAAAAATTTTACTCATCTCAGCACTGATTGTTAGCTTCTTCTCTCATGTTTCTTTTAATATAATAAAAGCAAATATAGTAAATAATAAAAGAAGTTTTACAAACTTCTTTCTAGGCCTGTCCACCAGCTGATGAATGGGCATTTTTGAGGTATCACAAGGAAAATATGGTGGGATTTTTCCAGTCAGGTTTGGGAGTGTCAACTTATTCAACACAGCAGTACTGTTCTATTGTCACAACAATGTTTGTAAAACTTGTGTTTTATTTTTTGATATAATAGAAGCCTAAGAAATAAAACACATTCAACAAACATTTTGGGTGAATGCAACAGAACATATGCTGTTTTGATGAATTAGTTTATACTTCCAAACCTGCCTGGAAAATTATGCCATATTTTCTTTGTGATATTTCAAAAATGCCTATTCATTAGCTGATGCACACCCCCAGAAAAAACTTAGTTATGCTGCTCCAGTCAATACAAAATACATGAAATTGTGGGTTTTACCAAAGTCTATTATAATACAGATTTCAGTGTATTGTAAATATTTAATAATAATAATATCAGAATATTACTGAAAAGTATTCAGTGTGAAAAAATTATACAAATGCATCATTAAACACAAATAAGATTCATATGACTAAAATGGAATACTGGAAAAATATATCTAAAGAATAATGACATTTATGAACTATTTTCACTTTCTTCTATGCATTGTTTGGTAAAATAATTTGTGAAATTAAGTATGTTTAATCCTATGATAGTGTCACATTGTGAAAAATATGCTATTCTATCCTTGTTGGTTTAAGATCTGCACTTTCAGGCAGAGATTAATGAACTATTTCTTATTAAAAACTCTTCTAAACCCAGTCATAAAATATAACATCACAAAAGAATACCAAACATGATGCTCAACATTACATGGCAGCTAAAGTAGGGGGTGGGGGTGGGAAGACTCTCTTTCCAACCTAACAAGGATGCATTAGTCCTTGAACTTTTATCTTTGACCTCATGTCAAGAAAGCTTCCTTGGTAACTGGTCCCAGAGATGACCAAGTATTGCATTAACAGCAATTCTCATTATAAGAGGTGCCATGGAATTGTCAGGGTGAAAGGGAAAGGATACTCTCCTCTATTTTGTTTTACTGTAGGTATACTTGGGAGAAATAATTTCCAGGTGCAATTTTTATTTGACCAGGACACGAACAAAATATTTAGGTTGATATTTTGTTCCTCACAATTTAAAAATGAACACACAAAAATTAAACTTAAGTTATCCCAAAATAAACAATTATTGTATTGCAGAAATTTCTGACTTCTTAATTTATTTACATATTTTATTTGTGCATAAAATTTGAGGTTGAAAACTTTCTAGTCAGATGATGCTGGAGGAAGTTTTTCAACAACTTTGACTCCTTCTAAGTATTAATCCCAAAGTTAGATTATTTTAGTTTATCTGAAAAAAATGGGGATATTATTAAAATGATATGCTACACAAATATATATATATCTTGTAGATCTTACCTAAGAACTGACAAGATTTGTGAAATGGAAATATATAATTGACAGAATCAGAGTCATCAAGCAATGTATATATATTGAAAATTAAATATTTTGAAGAAATTTCACTAAATAATCTGTTAAAACCATATATTATTAAAATCAATAAATGTGTGGTCATAATATTAATGCAACTAAGGTTTTAATTTCTTAGCTGCAATTGGTACTAAGTAAGATTGGCTGCAAAAGTAAGTAAACGATGCATTAAAACTTTCAATTATTGTTTAGTACATAGCTACTGATGTTTTTTCTTATTTTGCTGAAACGAAATATAAGTAGGAATATGGTGCTATGACCATGAACTTTTGCCACAACCAATCTTGGTAAGATCAGAGAGCCAACAATACTTAGTGGTTGGGACTCTGGGTAAGTTGCTTAACTTTAACTTTCTGTGCCCTATATCTCATCTAATAAATGTGTGCAATTTTAAACAATATGATACAAAATTTTAATCTGGATAGATATGTTCATGAAGGGGACTATTTATAAAAGTGTAGTATTCATTCTACTTATGCAATATTTATAGAAGTTACTATTATATAACATCTCAATGTTGATTTATAGCTAATTTATCTTTGGCAGTTAAAGTAAGATTTTTTTTTAGTCGTGTTTTGCAAACTCTTCTTTATCGTGAATTTCTAGAATCACTACACTAGTTTAAAAACTTTCCATATATTCTTATAAACAAATTAGCTTGGGGGTCATTCCTGCTCAGTATTTCTGCTTTGATTTCTCAACAGTTTACAAGAGTTGCATGCTGGGAAGTAGGAATAACACAAATGTTCCTGACTTTATCTTTAAAGGAGTGACAGACTCTGAAAAGATCCGGGGGTCCTCTTTATACTGTTTGTCCTGACACATGTGATTGCCCTCTTTGGGAATGCAAGGATGATACTGATAATTGACCTGGATCTCCAGCTTCATATCCCCATGTATTTTTTCCTCAGTCACCTGTCACTCCTTGACTTGGGTTACTCAACTGCCATCACTCCTAAAACCTTAGAGAACTTACTAACATCCAACAAAAATATTGCATTCATAGGCTGCTTCACCCAGATGTATTTCTTTTTATTCTTGGCTATCACTGAAATTTTCCTTCTCTTGTCGATGGCCTCTGACAGCTATATAGCTATCTGCCAGCCTCTTCATTACCAAGTTGTTATGTCCACAAGACTCTGCCACTCCCTCATCACTGGGTCCTATGTGATTGGATTTACTAAATCCTTAGTCATTGTTCTTTATATGGACAGTTTGCACTTGTGCAAATCCAATGTAATCATCACTTTTTCTGTGACATAACCTCAATTTTAGCCCTCTCCTGCACTGGCATTCATGACACTGAAATCTTGATAATCATTATGGGTAGTTTAAATACAATGCTGAAGGTTTTGGCGGGTGTGTCTCAATGGATAGAGCCCCCGTTTACCATATGGGAGGCCCCGGGTTCGCTTCCCAGGGCCTCCTTGTAAGAGCAGGCCGGCCCACGTGGTGTGGTGGGCTGATGCAGCAGGACCTCACAGCAAGGGGGAGATAAGCAGACACGGAAGAAACAGACAGTGAATGGACACAGTAAAAACACAAGCAGCAAGGTGGGGATGAATAAATAAATAAATAAATCTTTTTTAAAAAATAAATAAATAAATACAATGGTGTCTCTTATCACAATCTCTGTGCCCTATGGGTCCATTCTGTTTACTATCCTGAAAATTAATTACACTACAGGAAGCCTTCTCTACTTGTGCCTCCCACTTCCTGGGGGTCACCATTTCTATTAACACTACAATTTTTACTTATTTAAAACCAGAAAATTCCTACTCCTTGGGAAGGGATGAAGTGGCCTCTGTGTTTTATACTATGGTTGTTCCCATGTTGAATCCATTCATTTATAGTCTTAGGAACAAAGAGGTGAAAAGTGCTCTCCTTAGACTCATCCATAAGACAGAAGGCTACAGGCAATAGAAGTGACAGTGATGCTAAATATTTAGGTTCATCTTTCTTTCTTCACTATTTAAGAATTTACTAGGTATCTCTCTAAATACACAAGCATCCTTTAAATTGTTTGCATTTCTCTTGAGCCCATCCTCTACTTGGCCATACAAGATCTGGAAAATTTCCAAGAATATGTTTTTAGAAATCTACATAATATATGAAAGCCATGAGATATGCCTTAACCCTGTGTTTTTAATATATGTATTTTTAAGGGCAAGTAATGAGCAAAAATTTTTAAAACCCGGTGTTATATTAAAATTTTTTTCACAGAAATTCCCATACATATCCAATTTCAGATAATTTTTTCATAAAGACCTTTTTCAGAGGTCATTCCAATTATTTTAAAAATAGGAAATATAACTCAGTTTTACAGAATGCTCCTGTGTATTAGAAAAACAAGATGCTATAAATGCCATATTTTCACTGTATTTTCCTTTAATAAGTTAGTAAAAATTTATAAATGCCAGATTTTCACTGTATTTTCCTTTCGTAAGTTAGTAAAAATTTACATCCAGAGTCTTCAACTATAAAAAAACAACAATTCTAGGTCCATAGACTTATTTTACAGATTAATTCAGATGATGATGGAAAAAAAAATTAATGCAGTATTAAGAAATTTTGACCACAATACGATATATTACATATATTCTTGCGAATTTTGAATTCATAGTATCATTTGTTATGCAATCTTCACTGGTTTTAATACTTTTGGCTAAATCTCATTCATGAACAAACAGTGAAAATGTAAAAAGAGCACTTCAATATTTTGTCTTGAAGTAAAATATTGTGAAAGAATTAAGTTATGTAAAACGTATATATGAATATTGAAGAAAATTATGAAAATATTTATATTTCATGGTATATTATTCATATATATACATATATTATATATAGAAATATTTGTCATTATCTATTTATATAGTGTAGCTTTTGTTTTGCACTCAAAACTATAATCTTTGGTAATTCCTTTGACATTTAAACTTGGGAGATGAATATTTTCTTGGTGCAGGAGTTAAATCAAGAGACACATCTTGCACTGCCTTAAGACCTGTTTTCTAAATTCAAGAGGTTAAATATGTGCTTTCTAATTTTTTTGTATCTAACTGCTAAACAATTGAAAACCCTACCATTTTTTGATGCATCAACAAACTTTAGTAATTACTAATTTTTGTTTAATTTTCTCAAGAGTAAAAAACTTATTTCCTTTTTCCTGGTTTCTATAAGTTTATGTTCTTTATAAAGATATAAATTTTTAAGTTAAATTTTTTGTTCATTTGTTTTAAGAATTTTAATAGAGAAAAGTTGCAAAACTATGAATTGATAATTAATCCAAATTGCATAATATCCATAAATTTTGGTCAGGTAAGTTGCTAATATTTCCTTTTAAAAATGTCTCTTATGCAATCCAGAAGTACAGATTTAAGTTTTCCTACTATTCAGTACATGTACAAGAAAATATTTTTTTTCTCATTTTCTTGTATTTAAAATTTGTATTTAAAATTAAGCAATGGTTATTAGCTATATATTTCCCTTAAAGTTATTTGTGGTCCTTTAATTTATATTAAGGTTTGCTTTGTAGAGCTATATTTATTCATTTTCTTAAATATTTTTAAAGATTAAAATAAAGTTAAATCTCTAATTTAGGATTAAAATTTTAATAAATTCTCAAAAGTTCATCACTGCTAATTAATTTATTCAATAATTATAATGTGCATTATTTTCCTCTACATCTATAATTCATATAAAATTTTTGGCCTGCCATACATAATATCCATATAAATTACTGTCTCAAACTTTATTTTTGCTTTCAACTCTATATTGTCTATAATCTACATTTATTGCCCTTCTTTTTTGTTTTCTTTGCCTATAGTGATGTCTTTAATAAACATTTATTTTTCAAATGATTTCTTTTTAAACAATATCTCATCTTGAACATTCATTGTGTATTTTTAAATATTTTTAGGCACTTTACCTTTTCTTGACTTTTGTATGATATATGCTGGCTTTGCATTCCTTTAAGTACAATTTTATGATTTAGATAGTATATCCTGTTGGTTTTTCTTTGAAATGATGGGCAACAGTTTCTCTAATTTTTCAGACAGTAATAAGTTCAGGAATTGCTTATCATTTAATTAAATTCAGATTATCCTGGTCTCCTGTAACATATTATAAAATGCATTTATGATATTATTAAATAAATATCATATAACATTTGGGAATGTTAATTCACTAATATAGTTACATGTTTTTTATTTTCCCTATTTATATTATTGCATGCCATATTCTATATAATATGTGTTTGGAGATATTTTTTAAGAAAAAATCATTTTGTTCATAGTGGCAAGTCAAAATTCAATGTATGGTAAAATTTGAACTACTTTAAAATGATTAAATAAGACTGCAATAGAGCATGATAAAATATGAACAATAAATTTTGTTTGGAAATTATTGATGTTGTATAATAATAGCAAAATAAACATTATATATAAAGAACACCTAATGAATGCCAGAAAATGTTCAAAGGTTTCAGGTATATAATTAATGTAGTTTATTTACTTTCACAACATAACACTCTGATAGATACTTGCAATATTTGAAATTTAATCTCAGGTAATGTAAAGCTATTTTACTACTTTTTCAGGCAAAGACATATGTATCATCCTTAATTTTCTCTGTCTCATATCTCACATCTTGTCCATCAGCATATCATATTGATTCTCTGTGCAGAATATATTTTGAAAATGATTATTTTTCAACACCTCCTCTGCTGCAATCGTTTTCCAAAGACCATGATTTCCATTTTTAAATTATTTCCACAACCTTCTGGATTGTCTCCGTCCATTCTGATTTACACCCATTTAATCTTATTTTGATATATGGGCCAGTGATACTTTCAAAACATAGGTCATGTCATGTAACTTTTCTTCACAAAACCTATAAGATTTCCCATCACATTAAGAGGAAAAATAAAAAAATTGTTCAGGGCTTTCAAGCCCAATATTATTTTACCCCTACTCCTTACTTCTATGAAATCATCCTTTATCATTGTGTCTATCACACTCATTTTGGAGCAGCTACCCTGACCACAGCATCCCCTACTCAAATTAGAACTGATGCTGCCTGGGCTATTGGCATTTATTTTTTCTTCCTGAAATTCCCTTTCTCCATTTAACTGCATGAGTATTTTCTCATTCTTTTCCTCATAAGACTATTCCATACCACCCTACTTAAAATCACACACGACTCATCCCTCATCAGCATGGCATTTGTTTTCCATAGCATTTACCCCTTTTTGACATTTTATATTTTTTTATTTTACCTTTTTTTTTTACTCTCTGCATTCCCCACATTGCAACCTCAATGAGCAAAAGAATTTTGCGAATTATGTTCAATTCTGTATCCCCAACGCCTAGAATAATGTCTCAATTAATATGTTTGAATGGCTGAAATTTACAGATGATGATACTGAACAACAGAGGGCTTTCATAGCTTGTTGATTGTCAGTTAACTTCTTTTAACAATATAATATTTATATATAAAATTTTATCATATAAGGGACCACTTATGAAATTTAATACTGCATTATTGTCAAGATATAATGGTGCTCATGCTTATCTATTCATTCAAACAGAAAACACAGTGTTCCAATAATACCCCTATCAAAACCATGCATCCTTGTGTCATTTGTTTCAATTGAGGAAAGAATATTATTATATTTATCCTATTCATTATTATTTAGCTGATATAAGATTTTTACTTTGAATCACAGGATATAATTAAGATTGTTTGCCCTCATCATTTTGGTTGAGATTTCTTAAACTGATTTCTTTTTCTACCAGAGATTTTCATTCATTCATTCTAAACATAATGCATATTTTTTAATATTATGCAAAACACTATGGCATTTACATCTTTATATATTTATCCTGGTTCTAATTTGAATATGTTGTTTTTATTGTGCAAATGCAATGACTATGTAATTTCATTAGAATATTTTAAGTAGGTTGCACAGTTACTTATTTAATATAAAATGTATATCTAATTGTTTTCTTTTAAATCATTAATCTGTTTCTAGTGTTCAGTCTATAGGAATACAAACATGTCACACTTTACTTTCCCATCATAAGTTACAGTTATGTAGTTTACTTGTACAAAATTATGCTTAAATGTCCATATCAACTGTTCTTATTATGCTCTTCCTATTTGGGTATGGTATACTTATCATTTTCTTTCCTAGCTGCTCTCTCTTGACCTTTTCTCTAACCCCCTGTAATACTGATATATCCAGAATGAACCAAAATTTCCTTATCTTTCTTCACTCTTTCTCCATGTCCAATTCTCCCAGTTTTCTTGTTCTTCCCATGCCATATGATCAATGCCTAATGTCTATTTGACAAATAAGTTTTTCTTTTGTATATGCTGATTAAAAAAAACTCTAAATTTAAATACATTTGATATAGTAGTCTTCAAATACTGATAGCTATTTTCGTTCAGTATGTTAAGTCTTGGGTGTCTTGAAAATGTACCTGTTAACCAGGTGTATTCCTTGAGTTTATGTACTTTTTAGCTGCTATTAAGATACTTTTGCTATCAATGTAAAAAACAACATGTATATTTTTCTTAACTAATTTTATGCCAATAATTATTTCAGGAATTATTGGAAAAAAAAAACAAGATATTTAAGGAAAATACAATTAATAGAATGAAATGATACTTTGATATCATGTATATTTTAAGTCACTCATATCTATACAGAAAGATTAAAAGCCAATTAAAAAATGAACTCAAGACTTTGTGGATATTTGGAGAACATAGCATAGAACAAATTAGGAATTTTTATAGGATACTTGCCCTTCAAAATATAGAAAGGGATGTGAGGGCAACAGAGCAACTATTTGAAAATAACTAAAGAAAATAAGAAAGAGGGGACAAGAAATGAAAATATATTTAGAAAAGGTACCTGGAAATATTAATATAATGAAATTGCATATACTAAAGAAATTTTATTTTTATATGTATTATGTAGAGTAAATTCCTCTAAAAAGTCAAAATTTATCAGACCGAGTCATAATTCAAAAATCCAATTGTATTATATTCCTTAAACAATTTTTATTAAAAGAAAATGATGCAAAACATTGAGGTGAAAGGACACAAATTAGGATTCTTGAATGTTGTTTTTATGATTCCATTTGTCTGCACCTCATTTACTCCAGGTAATTGTTAGAGTCCCTATTTCACTTTGTTTGGATGCACTCATGTGACTTTTTCCTTAAAGAATATTCTGTTATTTCATTTTCAAGAGGACAGGCAGTTTTCACCATCCATACACATGAACTTCTTTGATAATTACCCCCACACCTAGCAATAGAATGTCACTCTTGTTTGATGGAACTCCTCCAAATTCCTGAAACTGCACAGCTCACCACCTGCACTGGACCTTGCACTGGTGTTTCCCTTATTTGTAACAATTTCCTCCCATGAAAATGTATGA
>JAQZBX010054710.1:0-18587 GCA_029593785.1 Cabassous unicinctus
TGACTGTTCTGTAAATCCACACCTCCTCTAATAAAAAAATCAACTGTGAAGCTCCAGAAAAAAACATGTCAAGATTTTTATTTAGATCTTATCACATTTATATATTAACTTTGGGAAAATTGGTATTTTTGTGTTGTTGGCTTACCTTATACAAGAACATGTGTTATGTTTCCACTTATTTAAGTGTATATGTGCTCTTTTAGAGGTGTTTTGAAGTGTTCTTAAACAGGCTTACCATAATTATAGTTAGGTTTATTTTTTGGTATTGGTTTTTAAAAAAATTATTGTAAACTGACTTTTCTATTTTATTTCAATGGTTACTGTTTGTGTATAGGCATACCGTGGAGATATTGCAGGTTCAGTAGAATGCTTTATTGCAAGAAAACATTATCGCAATAAAACGAGTCACAAAAGTTTTTGGTTTCCCAGTGCTTACAAATTTATGTTTGTAAGATAATAAACATAAAACAAATTGTTTACAGTATACTGTAGTCTTTTAAGTGTGCAATGGCTTTAGGTCTAAAAAAACAATGTACATACTTCAACTTAAAAATACTTTATTGCTGAAAAATGCTAACCATCACTTGTGTCTTCAGAGAGTTGTAATCTTTTTGCTGGTGGAGGGTGTTGCCTCGATGTACATGGCTGCTTGTTGATAAGGGTGGTGGTTGCTGAAGGTTGGGGTGGCTGTGGCAATTTCATAAATAGGACTACAATGAAATTTGCCACATCAAATAAATCTTCCTTTCACTAAAGATTTCTCTGTAACATACGATGCTTTTTTGATAGCATTTTACCCAAGTAGAACTTCTTTCAAAATTGGAATCAATCTGCTGAAATCCTACCAGTATATTATCAACTGTTAATGTAATATTCTAAATCCTTTGTCATCATTTCAACAATGTTCACAGCACCTTCACCAGGAGTAGATTCCATCTTAAGAAACCACTTTCTTTGCTCATCTATAAAAAGCAACTCCTATTCCATTAAAGTTTTATCACGAGATTGCAGCAATTCAGTCACATCTTCAGGCTCCACCACTAATTCTAGTTCTCTCACTACCTCTACCACATGTGCAGTTACTTCTTCTACTGAAGTCTTGAACCCCTCAAAGTCATCCATGAGGGCTGGTATTAACTTCTTCCAAACTCTTGTTAATGTTGATATTTTGACCTCCTCTTATGAATCACACTTTTTAAAAAAATTTTTAAATTAAAAAAAAAAAAAAAAAAGATATTTAAGATTACATAAATGTTACACAAAAAATATAGGGGATTCCCATATGTCCTGCTCCCCACACCGCCCACATTTACCCACATTAACAACATCCTTCATTAATGTGGTACATTCATTGCAATTGATGAACACGTTTTGGAGCACTGCCACCAAGCATGGATTATAGTTCACATTGTAGTTTACACCTCTCCCACACAATTCTGTAGGTTATGACAAGATATAAAATGGCCTGTATCTGTCATTGCAATGTCATTCAGGACAATTCTCAAGTTCCAAAAATGTCCCCGTATTATACCTGTTTTCCCTCTCCTTGACCTCAGAACCTCCAGTGGCCACTGCCTCCACATCAACGACATAAGTTCTTCCATTGCTAGAATCACATAAGTCTACAGTAGAATACCATTAAGTCCACTCTAGTCCATAGTTCATTCTCCAATCCTGAGGATTCTGGGATGGTGATGCCCACTCCACCTCTAATTGAGAGGGGGCTTCAGTCCCATAAGGCCAATGGATGAGACTCTCTTGCTTGTAGTTGTAGACTCTCTCGGTTCCTTGGCATGGTGGTTGTCCATCATCACCTCCTTGTTAGTTGTCCTGGGTGAATCCAATGAACTGGAGAGTATGTGTTGCAACTCTGTTGAGGCTCAGGACCCAGTTGGCACATGGATAGCCCAAAGATTCAAGTCTCTTGGACGCACACCTACCAACTCCAGCACCAACTAAGCTGATGCCATCTTGCCAGAACTTCCATGTTCTTAACAGCATCTAGACTGGTGGATCCTTTACAGAAGTTTTTAATTGAATTTGCCTAGATCCATCAAAGGAATCACTAAAAATGGCAGTTAAAGCCTTATGAAATGTATTTCTTAAATAATAAGACTTGAAAGTCAAAATGTCTCTTTCCTCCAATTGCTTCAGAATCTATGTTGTGTTAGCAGGCATGAAAACAAAATTAATCTCTTTGTACATGTCCACTAGAGATCTTGGGTGGTACATTGTCAAAGAGCAGTAATATTTCGAAAGTAATCTTTTGTTTTCTGAGTAGGTCACAACAGTGGACTTCAAATATTAGGGAAACCATGTTGTAAACAGATGTGCTATCATCCAGGCTTTGTTGTTCCACTTACAGAGCACAGGTAAAGTAGATTTAGCATAATTCCTAAGGGCCCTAGGACTTTTGGAGTGGTAAATAAACACTGGCTTCAACTTAAAAGTCACCAGCTACATTAGCCCCTTTGAAGCTTCAAAGCCAGGCACTGACTTCTCCTTTCTAGCTATGAAAGTCCTAAATGGCATCTTCTTCCAATATTGAGGCAGGTTAGTAGAGAAAATGTGGGAAGGCTGCTGGTCAGAACATAGCCACAAGACCCCGCCAGGAAACCCCCTGAGGGAAGGCCGCTGCTTGAGGATAAAGCTGTACCATTACAGCCAAAAAGGTCACCAAGACCCTGGTCACGAGGTCCTACTTAAAACTCCTGGGCTCAAAAGAAGCACCAGGTAACTCCAAAAGAAAAGCCTTCCCATTGGTACCCGGAAAGCTAACAGGTAAGGATAGAAAGGCAACCAGTCAGAACAGCAAATAGCTTGGGTCTCTTCCCAACATGAGGAAAGGGGAAGAGGAAAAGCCTTAAAAAGGCCTATCCAGGGGACCCACATTGCCTGTCTCACCTTGTAGCACATCCACACACGTCTTGGGTGTGTACTTTTCCTTTTTCTCATTTCTCAATAAATTCTTTTATTGGCCTCATTTTACTGGCACATCTCTGGATTCTTTCTTGTAATAAAGCCAAGAACCTAGAAATCCAGAACCCAGAACGTTCTGCTAACATATTTGGCGAGCCAGACAGGAGACACAGAGGTAGGTAATGCTTCCCAACACCTGAAAAATACTGGTAAATCTAGGCTTTTCATGAGAGCTGTCTGGGCCCTCTTTTGTCATATAAACGAGGCCCCCCGAGACTACCACCCTGGGCCATGCCTAGTGGTCAGTTCCCAGGAGGCCCTGAGATTCCTGTTAATCCATTACCATTACCTCCGGAGCCCCCAAGGCTGTTTGCTGGCATGCCGTAGAAAATCAGTCTCTAGCATCTTAATGTCCGTTTAACTGCAAAACTTGGTCCCTGGCAGTGGCCATAAAATGAGCTCTCTCTCTCTCATGGCCACTTCCTAACACCTCTGCAAAAGTAGGCCAAAAGAAGTGTCCCTAGCCAGTCCCTTTCCTAGGGAGGAAGTCAAGCTTGGTAGCTTTGGTCTGGGAACAGGACCCAGATGTCTCCCAAGACCTCTAAGGCCCTGGGGGTGCCCAGCGAGCAGGGCTCCTGATCCCCAGGATGCAGGGGTGGGGAGCAGTTTCCATTTGCTCAGGTCTAGGAGTGGGAAACTACCTAAGACTGATGACTGCATTTATCCTCCCCTATGATAATGGGCAGCTTCTCCAGCATTCCAGCAGCTACCCCATTAGGGTGCCTTCTCAGGAACTGGAATGCAGTTCTACTGATGGTCTAAAAAGAAAGAGGCTAATCTTTTCCTGCCACACCACATGGCCACAGTACAAATTAGAGGACAGCCAAGAGTGGCCTCTGTATGGGAACCTGAATTCAAGTTAAACCTACTTTGTAAGAGAGAAGGAGGGGCTGGCAGATCTGAGGGCCAGAGACCATATGGTCATATGTCTACTCAAACGGATGAGGAAGTGTACTACCAAACTAGTCAATTATAGTAAGTCAGGGAAATTACTCAGAGGCAGAACCTAGAAACCTAGACTTTTTTCAAGGAAAGGAGGTAGAGGCAATAAAAAAATACCCTCTGATAGATCCTGACTCTAGAAAAGAACAGATCCTCCTAGGAAATCACCTTATTAGCCAGTCTGCCTCGGATATCTGTAGGAAGCTGCAAAAACTTTCCCTGGGTCTCCAAACTTTCATGAACTCCCTTTTAGAAACAGACCTTGCAGTTTTCAACAATTGAGACCACACTGCCAAGGATAAACAGGTGAGGAGGGGCAGGCAAAGGACCTGGGAATAGGCTCTCCTTTTAGCTGCTGTCATTAAAGGCACCCTGTCACCTCGGGGCCATGTGAATCCAGGATCCACCTCAGGAGGAACCTGCTTCAAGTACAGAGAGGAGTGTACCACGGGAGGACGGAAGCCAGGTGTGGCTCCCTGGATGATACTATGAACCATCAACCAGGAGGAGCCTTGGGTGACCCCTGACATGGCAGATAAGATTGGGAGTTTCTTAAGAACCATGGGAGCCACTTACTTGGTCCTGACCTGCCCTCTGGACCTCTCTAGCTCCGGTCATGCCTAATAAAGGGAGTAAATAGGGAATCAAGACCTAGACCGTTTATTAAATCTCTCTTCTGTAGAATAGGAAATCTCCTCGTATGCTACCAATTAAGCAGTATCCCCTCAAGGAGGAAGCTGTGAAAGGCCTCCAGCCCATAATTAAAAAGTTCCTGAGAATGGCCTCCTAGTTCCTTGCCCATGCCCTTGCAACACTCCAATCCTTCCAGCAAAAAAAGTCTGCAGTACTTTACCCCTTGTGAGAGGTAGCTAATGGGGATGCAGCCCTAGAGCAACCCTGATTTGTGTCTCATTGGATGCCGGGCTTCCTTTCCTGGATCCTTCAGCTCCATGCCTAGTAGCTGCCCAGGGATTTCCCTGGAGTAATGAAGCTGGAGGCTTCCAGATGATGTTTCTGCTGAGGGCAGACACTGGGTGCATTGCGTGAAGGTGATTCTAAAGTCGGCTCTTTCCCAATGCTAAGTAAGTATGTAAAATTCTTCTGTTCTAATCTGTGCTTACTTTAATTTTGTCAGTCTGCTCTTGCCTAGAAGCTCATAAATCAGATTGGGGATTCACCTGTTACAAATTGGATAAAGGTAGAAGGTAAACTAAGATGAGTCTTTAAATTTCAATACTATCTTGCAAATGGATTTGATTTGTAAAAGAAATCACAAATGGAATTAGTTCAGCTGCTGGAAAAGCAGAAAAACGTAGCAACATTAACGTTACTAATAAAACAGTTTTAGTTCCTTAGTTAGTAAACAAAAGTGCCCAATTTGTTTTGAAGTGAAAATTTACTAGAAACTGTAACTAAGAATTAAGACAAAATCATTATAGATGTAGTCATATTATAAAACAGCAAAATGATAATATCTGAAATTGTTGAAACTGGATGGATTTAGCCTAGACCTACCACTGTGATGGTAATTCTAAATTAAACTTACCCTGGTTTATAGTTACTTCAAGTCTAGCCTCACCCTTGTGTATGCTTGCTATTGTGATGGTAATCCTAAACTGAATTTATCTTTGCTTTTGGTTATTTTGAAACTAGCCCTCACCCTTATGTATGCTTGCTATTGTGACAGTAATTCTAAACTGAGCTTGCCTTTGCTTATGGTTGTTTCAGGACTGGGCTCACCATTGTAATGGTAACTACACTATTCTCCCCTGTTTGAATCCAAGGAAACTTCTGCTCCCCATGACTCCAAGGAAGGCAAATTTGAAACACCCCTGTCTTCTGTCCTTTCCATGGGTGTTAATAACTCTGCTTTCTCTCATGACTATACAGGTGTGGAGTCCAATTTACCTATTCTGGGCAAGAACCCAGAGGGATCCTCAGGGTTGGACGTCAATTCTTCCAGTCCAGTGGCTAGTGGAGTCCTGTTATCTCTGAGGACTGGGTAGTGGGAGGCCTCCCAACTTAAGCATTGAGGATCCTGAAAGCAGCAGGTCATGAGAGAAACCAGTTTTCTCTGACACTTCAATGACCTCAGTATTACTGGAATTGGTGTTACTCATCTGATGTCTGTCAAAGTCAAAATGGTAAATAAGCAAAGCTCTGAAGTAAAGGAAAACGTTATTGATTGAATTTTAAAGCATTGGGAACAATTTGATTATAAGCCAATAACTAAAAAGAATGAAATTCTTGTGCAAAACTGCATGGTCACAGTGCAGATGAGAATAATCAGAAACAGGCTTCAAATAGATTTTTTGAATATAATGTTTTTGTACAGTTAAATTTAGTTTGTAAGAGAATGAAAATGCTAAGTGACATTAATGAGTTGTATGTTTTTGTGTCCAACTCTATTTGTGTCTATTTGTTCAGTATATATTTTCATAATTTGATATTACCATCCCAAGGTAACAAATGGAATTCCTTAAGAGTTCTATTCAAATCATTAAAAAATTAATTAAGCACTTATATAAGTAAATGACTATTCCTGAAGCCCAAATTAGAGAAGCTAAGCAGGATGGATGGAAAAGTCATACAGAAATCTGAATATAGAAAGTATTGAAAGGAAAAAAAAAAACGTTTTTTCTTAAGATCTTTGACCTACTCTGCCCCTCCAACAGGGCCATCTGTTTGAGAAAGATATGAGGGAATAGCTAGGTGTGATAAGATAGGGAAATGTATGTTTAATTTAAAACTCTGTGTACTAGGCCAGGGAATTAAGAATCATAGTTTGTCCTGTAATTCCCCAATTTAAATTTTTTAATAGCCTTAAAATGGAGTGATGACTAATCCAATTGTCAAATTTCAGTAAGTACAGAAAAAGTCTTTGAAATCTATGGAAAGGTTTTTCTAAATTATGATTAAAACAAATAAAACAATTATAATATATTCCAGAACATGACAATCAATATGCTTTAAAGGTTATATACAACTTTAGAATATTAATTAAAACAAAAAAAGAGGTTTTAGCCTCCTGTCGGGAAAAAAAAGAACATTTTTTGCATAAACTATAATTGTTCCAATTTTATCTGGCTTGGTTATAATCTCCCTAGGTTTATAGCATACTAAAAAAAAAAAATTTAACATTATATGTATTAAATAATTAAGATGATTAAAATTGTAAGCTGGTGTTTAATGAAATTAAGATCTGTCCTAAAGTGAAATGACTACTTTTACCACAACAGAATAAGGGTCGTAAGCAAGACTTAAACGGATAAAAGTAAATTTCATTGGTTGGTATAGCAGTTTGGCAGTTTGATGTAGTTATGAATTCCAAAAATAGATATTGGATAATGCTTGTAAACTGGTCTGCTAATCTGGGCATGATTAAGTTATGATTAGGGCGTTGACTGAGCCATGTCAGTAGGGCGTTGAGCCCCACCCCTTGGTGGGTGGGGTCTCAAAGATAAAAGACTTTGCAAAGGACAGAGTTGGAGCAGTTTTGAGTTGGAGTTGTGATGTGTAGTCTTGAGCTGCAGCCCCGGGAAGTAGTGCACAGAGGAGCTTGGTTGTGAGGAAAGAGAGAAGGCCCTGGGAAGAGAAGCAAGCCATTTGCCTGATAGTCTATAGGTGGCCTTGTGGCACAAAGCAAGCCTGAGAGGCAAGCCCTGGGAAGAGAGGAACCCAAGAAGCCTGAACCCTGGCAAACGTCGGCAGCTGTCATGCTCCAACATGTGGCAACAGACTTTGGTGAAGGAAGAAACTTATGCTTTACGGCCTGGTAACTGTAAGCTTCTACCCCAAATAAACACCCTTTATAAAGACCAACAGATTTCTGGTATTTTGCATCAGCACCCCTTTGGCTGACTAATACAGTTGGTAACTGTAATTTAATGAGCTGAATTTTTGATTAAGCAGTTTTATTGAGATATATTCATATATCATATGATCTATCCAAAATGTATAATCAATAGCTTAGTATAACCACAATGTTACGCATTCATTCACCAAAAAAAATTTTAGAACAATTTCATTACACCAAAAATACAAACTCCATACCCCTTAGCACTCCTTCCCAAGTGCTTTAAAACCATTAGTCTAATTTCATCTTTATAAATTAATTTATATTTTATATAAATGGAATCATACAATATGTATTACTTTGTGTCTGGTTTCTTTCACTCAGCATAATGGTTTTTTTTTTGGTCTGATATTAACATCTTGTAGTATTAACATACATTTGTTCAGTTTCCAACAAAAATGATCTTATATATGCAATTTTACTCCTATACATGTTTCACATGTGGTTTTACTATGCTATACAGTCCCATGTTACATTTTTTTAGCCTTCCTTTTGGTAGTATACCTGACCTTAGACTTTCTCTTTAAATTACTTTCATATCCACATAATAGCACTGCCAGTTACAACCATTATGCTTCATGACTTTATTTCTTCTTACAGCTGCATAATATTCCATTGTGTGAATACATCACAGTTTATTTATCCATTCATCAGTTGATGGTCAACTGGTTGTTTCCAACTTTTGGCAATCATTAATAACGCCCCTGTGAACATTGTTGTGCACATGTCTGTTCCTGTCACTGCTCTCAAGTCTTCTGGGTATTTACCCAGTAGTGGTATTGCCGGGTCACATGGCAAATCTATATTCAACTTCTTTAGAAACAGCACAACAGTCCTGCACAGTGGTTGTACCATTCCCACCAACAGTGAATCAGTGTTCCTATCTCCCCACATCCTCTCTAGCACTTGTAGTTCTCTGAATTTTTAATAGAGGCCATTCTAATAGGTGTGAAATGATATCTCACTGTAGCTTTGATTTCTATTTCCCTAATTGCTCGTGATGTTGAACAGTTTTTCATGTTTTTTTTTTGCCATTCATATTTCTTCTTAGGACAAATGTCATTTTAAATCTTTTGTGTCTTTTAATTGTTGAGTTGTAGCATCTCTTTATATAACATGGATATTAAACCTTTACTGGATATGTGATTTCTAAATATTTTCTCCTATTGAGTCGGCTGCCTTTTCACCCTTTTGACAAAGTCCTGTGAGGTGTAAAAGTGTTTAATTTTGAGGAGGTCCTACTTATTTATGTTTTCTTTTGTTGCTTGTGCTTTGGATATAAGGTCAAAGAAATCACCTCCTACCACAAGGTTTTTAAGATGTTTCCCAACATTTTCTTCTAGTAGTTTTATGTCCCTGGCTTTTATATTTAGGTCTTTGATCCATTTTGATTTTTTTTTTTTTGTCTTTTTATTTATTTATTAATTCTTGTATAGAAAGTGAGACACAGGTCCTCTTTCACTTTTTTGGTTATGGATGTCCAGTATACCAATTGTTGAAAAGACTGTTTTGTCCTGTTAACATGGATTTGGTAGATTTGTCAAAAACCAGTTGGCCGTATATATGATGGTTTATTTCTGGACTCTCAGTTCTATTCCACTGATTGATGTGTCTAACTTTATGCCAGTACCATGCTGTTTTGACCATTGTAGTTTGTAATATGTTTCAAGGTCAGGCACTGAAATTCCTCCTATGTCACTCTTTGTTTTTAGAATGCTTTTAGCTATTTGGGTGCACTTTCCCTTCCAAATGAATTTGGTAATTGCCTTTTCTATTTCTGTAATGTAGGCTGTTGGAATTTTGAATGGTATTGCATTGAAGGCATAAATCAGTTTGGGTAAGATTGACATCTTCATGATATTTAGTCTTCCAATCCATGAACACGGAATGTATTTCCATTTGTTTAGGTCTTCAATGAATTCTTTTAGCAATGTTTTGTAGTTTTCTGCATATAGCTCATGTACTTCCTTGGTTAAATTGATTCCTAGGTATTTGAGTCTTTTTGTTGCTATTTTAAATGGGATTTTCCCCCTAATTTCCTCCTCAGATTGTTCAACACAAGTGTACAGAAACATCACTGATTTTTGCATGTTGATTGTGTATGCTGCCACTTTGCTGAACTCATTTATGAGCTCGAGTAGCCTAGTCATAGACATTTCAGAGTTTTCTAAATATAGGATCATATCATCCTCAAATAGTGAGACTTTTACTACCTCTTTTCCTATTTGGTTGTCTTTAATTTTTTTTCTTCTCTAATTGCTCTGGCTAGAACTTCTAGGACATGGCTCTTAATCTTTTTTGTTCCAAGGACCCCTTTGCCAGTCAGGTAAAAACCACGGACCCCTTACTAAGTCCACACTATATTGTGTATTATTTAATAATCACACCTGCATCAACATATCCCCACAAGAATTTTTTTTTTTTTTTTTTAAATTTCAATTCAAGCTCACGAACCCCTTAAGAACCCCTGTTCTAGGACAATGTTGAATAACATGGTGACAGTGGGCATCCTTGTTATGTTCCCAATCTTATGTGTTCCTGAGGGAAACTTTTCCTATTGAATATGATGTTGGCTGTGGATTTTTCATATATTCCTTTTATCATATGAGGAATTTTCCTTATAATCCTATCTTTGAAGTGTTTTTTTTTTTTTTTAAGATTTATTTATTTCTCCCCCACATTGTCTGCACTTGCTGTCTGCTCATTGTGTGCGCTCTGTGTCTGCTCATCTTCTTTTTAGGAGGCACCAGAAACCAAACCCAGGACCACCCATGTGGTAGAGAGGCACCCAATCACTTGAACCACATCTGCTCCCTGCTTGTTGTCTCTCATCGTGTTTCCTCATTTTGTCTCCTTGTTGCGTCATCTTGTTGAGTCAGCTTGACATGCCAGCCCATCGCAACAGCTTGCTGTCTTGATCGTCTTCTTTAGGAGGCATTGGGATCTGAATCCGGGACCTCCTATGTGGTAGGTAGGTGCCAACTGCTGGAGCCCCATCTGCTTCCCTCTTCTGAAGTGTTTTTATTAAGAAAGGATGCTGGATTTTGTTTTCTGCATTGATTGAGATGATCATATGATTTTTTTTCCCCTTCAATTTGTTAATGTGGTGTATAACATTAACTAATTTTCTTATGTTGAAAAGATAACATAATATAACATATGCATACCAGGAATAATTCCCACTTGGTAGTGATGTATAAGTCTTTTGATGTACTGCTGGATTCAATTTGAATGTATTTTGTTTAGAATTTTTGCATCTGTGTTCATTGGAGAGATTACTAATTTTCTTTTCTTGTAGTGTCTTTATCTGGCTTTGGTATTAGGGTGATGTTGGCTTCATAAAATGTGCTGGCTAATTTTCTCTCCTCTTCAATATTTTGGAAGAGTTTAAACAGGATTGGTGTTAATTCTCCTCAAAATGCTTGGCAGAATTTACCTGTGAAGCCATTTGGTCTTGGACTTTTGTTTGTTGGGAGATTTTTGATGTTGGATTCAATCTCTTTATTTGTATTTCTTGTAGTGTCAGGGTAGTTTGTGCGTTCCTAGGAATTTGCCCATTTTATCTAGGTTATCTAGTTTGCTGGCATACAGTTTCTCATAATATCCTCTTATGATCCTTTTTATTTCTGTGGGGTCAGTTGTAACTCTACCCTTTTCATTTCTTATTTTATTTATTTGCATCTTTTCTCTTTTTTTGTTAGTCTAGATAGGGGTTTGTCAATTTTATTGATATTCTCAAAGAACCAGCTTTTGGTTTTGTTGATTTTCTCTGTTGTTTTTTTGTTTGTTCTCAATTCATTTATTTCTATTCTAATCTTTATTAGTTCATTCCTTTTGCTTGCTTTGGGAATGGTTTGCTGTTCTTTTTCTAGTTTCTCCAGATATTCAGTTAGAGGTTTGGTTTTAGCTCTTTCTCCTTTTTTTTCCCCCTTCTTTTAAAATATAGGCATTTAGGGCTTAAATTTCTCACTCAAGACTGTCTGTTTTTTTTTTTTTAATTATTATTAATTTGGTTATCCTTTCTGCTACTCTTTCTCTATACTCTCCTCCAAGCCCCTCTCTCCTATCTTTTCCTATCAGGCTTTACGTTTTCCTTTAATATGTCCTGCAAAGGTGGGTTCTTTTTTATGAACTCTCTTAGTTTTTGTTTGTGAATATTTTAAACTCACCTTCATATGTGAAGGACAATTTTGCTGGTTAAAGATTTCTCAGGGGAAACGGATGTGGCTCAAGTGATAGGGCTTCCGTCTACCATATGGGAGGTCCAGGATTCGATTCCTGAGGCCTCCTGGTGAAAGGCAAGCTGGCCAGCATGGCAGGGCCACAGGATCAAGGAGGCACAGGATCAAGGTCTACCACAGTCTCTTCCTAGAGTTAACCAACAGCATAGAAGAAACTAGCCGTGCCTTAGAAGCCCTTAGATAACAAAGAGATTCTCTTGCCTCCATGTCCCTTGCCACCATGGTGCTTCAATTTCACAGAACTCCAAACATGCTAACAGTGGCACAATGAGGAACCTGCCTGTTTCTCAATGAGGAATGCTGATTATATGTAAATTGCTCCAGAATAGTCCCAGACAGCACTGAAAACCTACAAGATCAAGCCCATCAACTTTGGGAGTATGTAACCTCTGGAGGCACCCAGTTTTTCTCACTCTCCTGGTCCAGTATGTCATGGCTAGCTCCCTTTTTGGGGGCCACTTACCACCATCTTCTTTACCCTTTTAGTATGACTATTTATCTTCAAAATTCTAACTAAGTTTATTTCTTCCAGAATCAATGCCTTCCAGAAAAAGGTATTAGTCATGCGGGGATTTCATCCAGTTCCAACTATGGTGCCAGACCCATCTTCCCTCAACCTCAACAGAAAAGCCAGAGAGTTTCACACCCCCATCAGGCAGGGACTACTGCTCCTAAACAGCAGGAAGCAGCTACAGAAGAATGACCATTGCCCTTCAGCTCCCTCTTAAGAATAAGGGCATAAACTCTCTGAGGGGGGAGTTGAGGCAGGTTAGTATAGGAAACGAGGGAAGTCCACTGGTCAGAACATAGCCACAAGACCCCACCCGGAAAGCCCAAGGGGAGGTCGCTGCTTGAGAACAAAGCTGCAACTGTTACAGGTGAAAAGCATGCCAAGATCCTGGTCACGAAGTCCTGTTTAAAACTCCTGGGCTCAAAAGAAGCCCTGGATAACTCCAAACCGAAAGACCTCCGCATTGGTAGCCTGAAAGCTAACAGGAAAGGATAGAAAGGCAACCAGTCAGAACAGCAAATAGCTGGGGTCCCTCCCCAACATGAGAAAGGGGGAGGAGGAAAGGCCTTAAAAAGGCCTACCCAGGGTTGTGCTCTCACCCTGTAGCATACCTGTACCCATGTCTTGGGTATGTACTTTTCCTTTTTCTCATTTCTCAATAAACTCTTTTATTGGCCTCGTTTTACTGACACATCTCTGAATTATTTCTTGTGATGAAGCCAAGAATCTAGAAACCCAGAACCCAGAACATTACACTAACAATAAAATGCTGTTTTTCTACATTGGCAATCTGTTGTTTAGTGTAGGCACTAAACTGTGCAGTTTGATATTATTTATGAATCCCCCAAAAAGAGAAAAATTATGTTTGTAAACTGGCCTGTTCCCTGGGTGTGATACCCTTTGACTGTATTAAATTAACAGGTTTTAAGTTTACTTGATAAAAGATTAGGGTTTTCTGGGGAAGCGGCTGTGGCTCAATTGGTTGGGCTCCCGCTTACCATATGGGAGGCCCTGGGTTCGATTCCCGGGGCCTCCTGGAGAAGGCAAGCTGGCCTGCATGGCGCGGTGAGCTGACGGCCTGTGCGGTGCAGTGAGCTGGCGCAGCAAGATGATGCAACAAAGGGAGACAAACAGACACAGAAAAATGCAAAAGCAAAATGGACACAGTGAGCACAAGCAGCAAAGGGGGGATAAATAAATAAAATAAAAATAAATCTTAAAAAAAAAAAAAAAAAAAAAGATTAGGGTTTTCATTTGACCACGTTAGTAGGGTGTGACTCAGCATTGAGTCCCCGCCCTCGTGGTGGGCTGATATAACCGGACACTAACTCAAGAAGACACATGGGAAGAAAGAGAGCTCCATAGACATAGAAGAGGAGAGAAATTTGATCCTGCGGCCCTGGGAAGACAGATAAGCCATTCACTTGATAGCTGAGAAGAATCAGAAAGAAAAAAGCCCTATGACAGCCTGTAGCTGAGAGAGAGGAAGGCTGAACCCTCGCAGAGATTGGCAACTCTCTTGCTTCAACACATAACAACTGATTTTGGTGAGAAAGCAATCATGAGTTGGACTCTTTAGGGCCTTGTAACTGTAAACTTTTACCCTAAATAAATATCCTTTATAAAAGCCAACAGATTTCTGGTATTTTGTATCAGCACTCTTTTGGCTGACAGCAACTTTTTCAATGACCTCAGTTCTATCTTTTGGCTAACTTGCTGTAGCTTCTAAATTAGCACTTGCTGTTTCACCTTGCACTTTTATGTCATAGAGATGGCTTCTTTTCTTAAACCTCATGAAGCAATCCATACATTTGGAAGCTTCCTCATCTCTCTCAGCCTTCATAGAACCGAAGAGAGTTAGGGCCTTGCTCTACATTAGGCTTTGGATTAAAGAAATGTTGTGGGTGGTTTGATCACCTATCCTGACTCTTACAACTTTCTACATTTCAGTAAGAAGCCATTTTGCTTTCTTATCATTTGCATATTCACTGGAGCAGCACTTTTAATTTCCTTCAAGAACTTTTCCTTTGCATTCACAGCTTGAATAACAGTTTGGTGCAAGAGGCCTAGCTTGTGGCCCTATGTTGGTTTTCGACATGCATTCCTCACTAAGCTTTTGATTTTAAGTGAGATGTGAGACTCTTCCTTTCGCTTGACTACTCAGAGATGATTATAGGGTTATTAATTGGCCTAATTTCAATATTGTTGTGTCTCAGGGAATAGGGAGGCCCAAGGAAAGGGAGAGAAAAGGGGGAACTATGGCTGGTGGAGCAGTCAGATCACACACATTTATTGATTAGTTCACAGTCTTACACGGGCATGGTTCATGGCACTCTAAAAACAATTACAATACTAACATCAAAAATCACTGGTTACAGATCATCATAACAGATATAAGAATGAAAATGTCTGAAATAGCGTGAGAATTACCAATATGTGGCACAGAGACATGAAGTGAGCATATCCTGTTGGAAAAATGGGACTGATAGGCTACAAATGTCACAAAGCTTCAATTCATGAAAAATCACAGTATCTGTGAAATGCAATAAAGTGAAGCACAATAAAATGAGGTATGCCTGTACTTAAGGGTTACTGATCTTTGTAAGTTAATTTTATATACTGATACCCTATTGAAATCTTTTATTGTTTGTATTTACTATTACAGGTATATAATCATTCTGTTTATTATAGTTTCACTACTTCTGAACTACAGCAATTTGAAACCAGCCCCATGTTCTGCAAACATTAGGGTCTTGACTGAAGTCATCCTGTTCTCCGTAACCTAACATTAAAAAGTTTTAGTTGCTTAGTTGATAAACAAAAGTGCTCAATTTGTTTTGAAGTGAAAATGAAGCCTGAAGTTGTAACCGAAAGAATTAACAAATAATTATGATTACAAAATCATTACATAGATGCTTTTATATTATAAAATAGCAAAAGGTTAATATCTGAAATTGCTGAAACCTGTTGGATCTAGCCTAGACCTGCCCTTGTGATGGGCATTCTAAACAGGTCTAGGCCCTGTTTATGGTTACTCTAGACTTAGCCTCTCCCTTGCATTTACTTACTATTGTGATGGTTATTCTAAAATGCATTTACTTTTTTTTTTTTTTCCTTGAGGTACCTGGTCGGGAATTGAACCAGGGACCTCATTTGTGGGAAGCCAGCACTCAACCACTGAGCCACATCGGCTGCCCAGAGTTTTTTTTTTTTTCCCATTTGTTTGCTTGTTGTTTGTTTTTTTGTCTTTAGGAGTCATGGAACTGAACCTGGGACCTCCCATGTGGGAAAGAGGGGCTAAACCTCTTGAGCCTCATCCACTTCCAAAAGTGAACTTACTTTTGTTGATGGTTATTTTAAGATTAGCCTTACCTTTGTGTATACTTAGTATTTTGATGGTAATACTAGACCCAACATACCTTTGTTTATGGTTATTTCAGAACTAGGCTCACCCTAGTGTATACTTGCCATTGTGATGGTAACCACTCTATTCTCCTCTATGTGAATCCATAAAAACTCCTGCTCCTGGTGGTTCAAGGCAGGAAGATTTTAGACAATCCTGTCTTCTATCTTTCTTCAGGTTTTAATAAACCTGCTTTCTCACGTGACCACCCTTTGTGGACTCCAATTTATCTGCTCTGGGCAATAACCCAGAGGGACCCTCTTGGGATTTCCTTCACTTTCTTTCTTATTCTTATTTTATATTGTTTCTTCTTGCCTGATTGTGTTGGCTGTCTGTGTCAACAATTGTTGAATTGCGTCAAATATAATTTTAAATAGTAGTATGCAGTGACCTGCCTTGATTTTCTTCTGACCTTAGGGGGAATGTCGCCAGTGTTGCTTCACTAAGTAAAATACTGGATAAAAGAAATTCATGGATACTTTTTAAAATAAATTTTAAAGAAAATGAAGAATGGTTGTTACTAAAAAAAAGACAGAATGGACTGTGAATTTAGTTGAATGCCTTTTCAGTATATGTGGATATGATCATATAACTTTTCTCCTTGAATTCATTAATACAGTGAATTATTTTAATGAATTTCCCATTATAGAAACACAAAAACTTTTATCCTTGGGAATGGATGAGGCTCAAGCAGTCGGTTCCCCATGCCTCCTAAAAACAAAACAACAAACAAGTCAACAAATGAAAAAACCAATGCAGGGGAGTCGATGTGGTTCAGTGGTTGAGTGCTGGCTTCCTAAATATGTGGTCCTAGGTTCAATCCCCAGCTTGGTACCATGAGAAAAACAAACGAACAAAAAACACACACAAAAAACAACCAAAAAAGCACAAAAAAACCCAAACCAAACAAACAAATCAAAATTTTTCTCCTTGAATCTATTAATACAATGAATTATATTAATGGATTTCCCATTATAGAAACATCCTTACATTAACAGATTTAAGTCCACTTTGCTAACATTCAGGAATTTTGCCTCAAGATTATTATTTATATTTATATTGCATGTGTGCAATCTTTATCAAATTTAGAAATCAATAGTAAATAGCTTCATTAAATTTGACATTTTCTTTCTTTAAATTCTAGAACAGTGTGGATAACTGTAAATATCCGGTTTTTGAAAGCGCTAGAATTAATCAGAACTATCTTGTTCTGTGTTTTTCTGAGGGGGGATAGATTTTTGATAACTCCATATAATTCTTCCATGGAAAATGGTCAGCTCAATTTTTCTATATATATTGGAGTTCATTTGGAAAATTATATTTTTCTAGAATGTTAACAATTTTATCTATTTTAAAAAATTTCCTGTCTTAATGATGGCTATTTCTCCTCTCCTATTACTCACATTGTCTCAACAATATAAAAGCATGCCAACTGTGATGGTTAGGCTAATGTGTCAACTCGGCCAGGTAATTGTGTCCAGGTGTTTGTTCCAGCAAGCACTGGGCTAATTATAATACAAGAGCATTTATGGACTTCAATCACCAGTGAGTTTACTGCGTGGATGGCTGATTACATCTGCATCAATCAGGGAGATTACATCATCAATGGGTGGCGCTTTTATCCAATCAGTTGAATGACTTAAAAGGGGAAGTGATTTCAACATTCAGAGAGAATTTCCCAGCTTGTCCTTGGACAGGCAACTTCTCCCAGAAACTCATCAACGACCCTTTGTCGAACTTTCATCGGAGCCACTGGTTTGCAGCCTGCCTGCGGAGCCTGGCCTTGTGCATCCCCACGGTCGCGTGAGAGACTCTTAAAATCTCATATTATTGACAGATATCTCCTGTTGATTCTGTTTGAGAGAACCCTAATACAGCTTGGTACCGGGAGTGGTTCTTGAGGAACAGAGTCTTAAACATGGGATGTCTGAGGTGGTTCTGGGAGTTTTGTAATTGGCTCTCTACTCTAATTGGACTCAGGGGGTACTAATGACTCCCTTTCCAATAATGAGGTTGCTAACAGTCCATCGCATGAGCTGGCAGTAGAGATACGAAAAATAGCATCATTGGATTCCCCTACTTCCACACTTATAAGCAGCAAGGATCTGGGTGAGAGTGTTTTCAGCACCTTAACAGAATTTTGTGGGGTGAAAAAATATAATGATGTTGGCTGGCTCCTCCTAGATACTCTGGATACAGTTACAAAAGAAAGAGATGAGCTAAAGTCTTCAAATTTGAAACTTAAATGCCGTATGGATGATATGAAAGTTTCTACATGTGCCTTGAAAGAAAATCTTGTCTCCTGTAGCCACAGACTTGAGATATCTGAGAATCAAACCCAGACTCTCACTGTACGAGTAGCAGAATTACAGAGGAAACTAAAATCTCAACCTCGTAGGGTTTCTGCAATTAAACTGAAGGCACTGATTGGAAAGGAGTGGAACCCCGAGGACTGGGACGGAGACATATGGGATGATGATAATATTGGTGAGGACAATGGAACCCATTTCACAGCAAATGACGTGTGGGAATGGGCACATGCCCATGGAATTCACTGGTCTTACCATGTTCCCCA
Source organism: Cabassous unicinctus (assembly GCA_029593785.1). Classification (NCBI taxonomy): domain Eukaryota; kingdom Metazoa; phylum Chordata; class Mammalia; order Cingulata; family Chlamyphoridae; genus Cabassous; species Cabassous unicinctus. Next base: position 18,508 of record JAQZBX010054710.1, read on the forward strand.
TCACCCTGAAGCAGCTGGATTAATAGAACGGTGGAATGGCCTTTTGAAGACTCAATTACGGTGCCAACTAGGTGGCAATA
>JAQZBX010054711.1:0-18583 GCA_029593785.1 Cabassous unicinctus
TCTTCTGTTCTTTGCCTTGCCTTTTACATTCAATTCCCCACCCACCAGGGGGTGGGGCTCAACGCCCTACTGACTGACATGGCCCAGTCAACGCCCTAATCATAATTCAATCATGCACAGATTAACAGATCAGATTACAGGCATGATCCAATTATATTTTTGGAATTCATAATTACATCAAATTCCCCAACGGTTACAGATGGTTCAACATAAGAAAATAAATCAATGTAATACACAGCATAAACAGATTGAAAGAAAAAAATCACATGATCATCTCTATAGATGCAGGAAAAGCATTTGACAAAACACAGCACCCTTTCACGATGAAAACATTGCGAAAGATAGGAATAGAAGGAAACTTCCTGTACATGATAAAGGGTATATATGAAAAACCCAAAGCTAACTTCATCTTCAATGGTGAAATCCAAAAAGCCTTCCCTCTGAGATCATGAACAAGACAAGGATGCTCACTATCACCACTCCTATTTAACTATCTCTTAGAAGTACTTGCTTGAACATTGAGGCAAGAAAAAGATATGAAGGCATCCAAATTGGAAAAGAAGTAAAAATTTCATTATTTGCAGATGACATGATCCTATATTGAGAAAGCCCTGAGAAATCTACAACAAAGCTTCTAAAACTTACAATGGAGTTCAGTAACATTGCATGCTATAAGATCAATACTCAAAAATCAGTAGCATTTCTGTACGCCAATAACATGCAATCTGAGAAGGAAATCAAGAAAAAATACAATTTACATAGGACCTACAATTATCAAATACCTAATAATAAATTTAACTAAAGATGTAAAGGACTTATACACAGAAAACTACACAACACTGTTAAAGGAAATCAAAGAAGACTTAAATAAATGGAAGAATATTCCCTGTTCATTGAAAGGAAGACTAAACATCATCAGGATATCTATCCTACCCAAATTAATCTATAGATTTAATGAAATCCCAATAAAAATCTACACTGTATTTTTTAAGGAATTGGAAAAACTAACTACTAAATTTATTTGGAAGAATAAGAGACCCCAAATTGCCAAAGACATATTGAAAAACAAAAATGAACTTGGAGGTATCACACTATCTGACTTTAAAACACACTACAAAGCTAAAGTGGTGAAAACTGCATGGTATTGGCACAAGGATAGACATATTGACCAATGGAACTGAATTGAGAGTCCTGATATAAATCCTTGCCTATACAGGCATCTGATATTCGACAAAGCCACCAAACCCACTCAGTTGGGAGAGAATGGCCTCTTCGTCAAGTTGTGCATGGGGAAATGGATATACATATCCAAAAGATTGAGAGAGGACACCATCTCACACCTTATATGAAAATCAACTCAAGATGGATCAAAGATATAAATATAAGAGCCAAGACCTTAAAGACTTTGGAAGATAAGGTAGGGTAGCATCTACAGGACCTTTAAATAGGAAATGCTTTCATGAAATTCACACCCAAAGCACAAGCAGCAAATGAAAAAATAGATAAATGGGATCTCCTCAATATTAAAAACTTTTGCACCTCAAAGGATGTTATCAGGATAGTAAAAAACCAGCCTACACAATGGGAGAAAATATTTGGCCAACATATATCTGATAGGAGCCTAATATCCTGCATATATAAAGAAATCTTATAACTCGAAAATAAAAAGACTAACAACTGATTTAAAAAATGGGTAAGTGACCTGAAAAGACACTTGTCCAAGGAAGAAATACAAATGGCTAAGAAGCACATGAAAAAATGCTCGACATCTCCAGCTATTACAGAAATGCAAATCAAAACTAATTTGAGATACCATCTTACACCAATTAGAATGGCGGCTATTAAAAAAACAGCAGACTATAAGTGTTGGAGAAGATGTGGAGGAATGGGTACCCTCATCCACTGCTGGTGGGATTGTGGAATGGTCCAGTCACTGTGGAGGACAGTTTGGTGTTTCCTCACAACACTAACTATAGATCTTCCATATGATCCAGTGATTCAACTGCTGGGTATATACCCAGAAGAAATGAAAGCAAAGACACGAACAGGTATATGCTCAACAATGTTCATAGTGGCATTGTTCACTATTGCCAAAAGTTGGAATCAACTCAGGTGCCCATCAACAGATGAGAGGATAAACAAAATGTGGTACATACATACAATGGAATATTACTCAGCTGTAAGAAGAAATAAAGTGCTAACACACGGGGTAACATGGATGGATCTTGAAGACCTTAAGTTGAGTAAAGCAAGCCAGGCATTGAAAGATGAACAGTACATGACCTCACTGATATGAATTAAGGAAATTGAGCAGTCTCAGAGAGCTATTGTCTGAAATATAGGTTTACAAGAAAGAGAAAAAGAAGAGAAAGTTTTGAGCCATCACCCATACGGACATAATCTATGGTAAAGTGATAGAGTGTAGTTGTGTATTGAAGATATGTTACTGGGGGGTAATGATATTATTGGGTTTGGTGATGCAGGGTTGACAGGTGGGTAGATTGGGAAGGGTGGGTTAGAATACCCAGGATACTGGATGAGAGATGGGAGAGGGACCAGGTGAACATTTGGGATTTTTCGGTATGAGGTTAAAAGTACAGAGGTGGGAGTGCTCTTATGGCAATATGACAAGGAAGTGTCACTCTTTTAGTGTGTTTGTATAGGGGGGCATTCGGGACAGGGTGCATTTGGAGCAGGCTTCTAGGAAGTGTGTGAGTGTTCATCCTATCTTAATGTGCTGTATCAGTGGGTGGAGACCCACACAATGAGAGGGAAGATGGACTACCATCTTTGGGAGGACTGATTTGCTCAGAAATAGACAGGTGGGCATCTCTTAAGAGCAAGGGTAATTAATAATGGTGGAGGACAAACCAGTGTGTCATGACCTCTTGTTGCATGCAACTATGAATCCTGTCATCCAATGAGTGAAGCCAGGGGTCATCGTGGGCCCCGGGGTGATGGGGAGGGAGTAACAGAATAGATCAAACAAGTAGTATTTAGTGGTCAGTGGAAATGATTTTCATTACCTTACAGTGATGGACACAGGACATGGTAAATATCATCAAAATTTGTACAATCTAAAATGTAAACCATACTTGTAAACCATTGACAATGCTTAGTAGCTATGTTTCACTATCTGCATATCAATTTTAACAATGCTACCATCCACATACAAAAAGGTTTTAATGTGGGATCTGGAAAGTGGGAGGAGGTTGGGTATATGAGAGTGCCTTGTATTCTGTGTGTGACTTTGCTGTGACCTAAAACTTCTTTGAAAATTAAATGAAAAATAGTGAGACACTGGTGAGTGAGGGGGGAAGGTGTCATGGTACAGACTGGACACCAGATATTGCGGTGATAAAAGGCAAAATGTATTAAAAAAATGATTTTGTTTTTATTTTTTTATTTTTTCTCATTTTTTCAATAACCCAATCATTTAATTTTTTTATTTTTAGTTTTTTTTTAAGTTTTCAGGTATTTTATCTCTTACATTTAAACATCATTATTTTTTCATTTTACTATTAATTGTATTTGGCTATTGTATTGGCTTCATCTTTAAAGAAGCTTTGGATCACAAAAGGGTTACAACTGGGTTGGGAGAGGATCATTGGTGGGAGGTTTTCTGGGATGGGGTGTGCATGAGAGGAAGTTCACCTGAACATACATAAAAGGTATATAAAATTGTTCAAATGCTCATGGGGTATGGTCACAGTGGGTGGAGAACCACTCAAAAAATGAGAGAATACTGAATTCCTATCCTGGAGAGCTCTGTCATATTCTTCAAGGGAGTAGCAACATTCCCCCATGTGCAGGGGCAGTGTCTGGCAAAGAAGGATGATCCACTAATGTGCTCTTATTATTGATGACTAGCCTTATGAGTCTTGGTCTTGAAATTGAACTTAGCCTAACGGTTGACCACTGAGAGCCTCCTTTTTGCTCAAATGTGGCCTCTCTCTAAGCCAAACTCAGCATATGAATGAATTACCTTCCTCCCAGCATGGGACATGACTCCCAGGGATGAGCCTCCCTGGCACAAGGGATTACTAACAAGTGCCAATGGAAAATATGACTGGAAAAGACCTTGAATAAAAATGGGAAAAGGTAAAGACAAATGAGTTCATATGGCTGAGAACCTTCAAAGAGAGTCGGGAGGTCATCCCAGAGGTAACGCTTATACACATCTCAAAAAGATCTCATAGACTTCCAGTGTGGATATCACTCCAAACAGAGGGCCTTCTGAGGGCTCTGGGGACACCAAGGTCCTATTTCAGGGCAGATAGCCCCAGAGTTTGCTGCCTTATCAGTGAGTTCTACTTTGGAATACTTGTTCCTGAGAGTGACAGAATTGGATCCAAATATGTCTTCCCTGCACAAGGTCCATCTGTCCCTTCTATTCAAACTTATATGTGGTGCTGGAGTTTGTAGGTGTACTTCCAGAGACTGGAGTCTTTGGGCTGTCCATATGCCAGCTGAGCCCAGAATCTCAGTGGAGCTGCAACTCCTATTCTACATCTCAATGGACTCACCCTGGACACCTGGTAGGCAGTTGATGATGGACAATGGCCATCCCAGGGAATGGAAAGAGTCTGCAGCTGGATAATCCCATCCATCTTATCCATGTTATATAAGTCCCTTCTCACTTGGAGATGGAGTGGACATCACCATCTCAGACTCCTCAGGATTGGGGCAAGAGCTGTGGACTAGAGTGGACTTACTGGTATTCTGTTATAGACATTGTGATTCATGCAATGAAAGCAATTACAACATTAATGTGGAGCCAGTTGCCACTGGACACTTTGGGGGCAGGGAGAGGGGAAAGCAGTTCTAATACAGGAGCTTTTTCAGGTCTTGGGAATTATCTTGAGTGAAATTGCAATGACAGATATAGGCCATTTGATATCATCATATAACATGAATAACTGTGTGGGAGAGAGTGTCTTCTACAATGTGAACTATAGTCCTTGCTTAGTGGCAAAGCCCCAAGATGTGTATATCTATTTCAGGTGATATGCTACACTACTGAAGGATGTTTATGTGGGAGGTTGTGGGAGGTGTGGGAAGTGGGGCATATGGGAATCCCTACAATTTTTGCGTAACATTTATGTAATCTAAGTATCTTTAAAAAAAAATACTATAAAAAATAAATGCATCTACAGGTAAAGGGTGATAAAAGAAGAAATGCAGTGTTGAACAAGAGTAAATTATGATTTAAAATTGTGGTGGGACACTATGCTGTCTAACCATAAAACTGGAGGAAATGTTCTATTGGCTTGAGAAGCATCAGAAATCTTCTTCGGATCCTTGAGTCTAGGTCTCATGTAAAAGGTTGAGGAGGCAAAGTGATGCTATTAATGGAAGAAATTATATCACTGATGTGGAGGCCGTGGCCACTGGAGGTTCTGAGGACAGGGAGAGGGAGAAACAGGTGTAACAAAGGGGCATTTTGGGGAGTTGGGAATTGTTCTGAATAACATTACAGCAACAGATACAGAAAACTACATATCTTGCCATACCTACAAAATTGTGTGGGAGACAGTGTAAACTACAATGTAAACAATAATCCATGCTTAGTGGTAATGCTCCAAAATGTGTTCATCAATTGTAATGAATGTACAATTTGTACTAATGAAGGATGCCGTTAATGTGGGAAAATGTAGGAGATGTAGAGAGCAAAGCATATGGGAATCCCCTATATTTTTATGTAACATTTATGTAATCTAAGTATCTTTATATATATATATTCCAAAAAAAAGAATACTCCTTACCTTTACTACCAGAGATTTTTGAAGAAATAAAATGCATATAGATTGTCAAGAATTTAGATTTCTAAAAACAATGAAATGAGCAGTTATTTAGTTATTAAAAGATAATATAATGCTAAGTATTTAAGAAAGAAATTTGAAAGACATATAAACTGTCATACAAACTTTTAATTCAAGCATTGTGTACCTTCCTAGTAAATATCTTGATGAGTTTTGTTCAGGAAAACCCAAGAAAGCTTAATGGAAATGGAAAATTTTAGAGATCAGATCCTGAAATGTTACAATACAGTTGGGAAACTTACTCCAATAAATACATGAAGGCATAATAATACCATTGCATAATAGATAACTGAAAAATGAAGAAGATTTTAGGAAGCCCAGGAAGAAAGCTCAAACATTTTTCAGAACAGAATATATTTGTCAGAGATCTCATTAAGTGTGTAGATCAAAAAAAGAAAAAGGAACATTCAACATAGAGTGTTATGTGAAATATAAAGACCAGATAGATTATTGTATGTGAGCAAAATGAAGCATAAAAAAGATGTGAATTACATTGTTCTTTGCATTAGGAGAAGAATCAAAAGAAACTAAAATGTTCATTTAGGTTAAGTATATGAATTAAACACATAGCAATCAAAAGTAATGTATCTCAGCCATGGATTGTCATAGAGTAGGTGCTGGATGGCGTAGGCCATGGCCTGGAGCTGTAAGATGGCTCTAGGAGGGTTAAGAAAACTGCCTTTCACCTTGGCAGCACACCACCTTCTTTTACCCAGTCCCAGACTGGTGCATACAAGAAGTCAGCCTACCTCAAAAGCTACACCTTTTTGATGATGCCCAGCAGGTGGGTGGAGGGGCATTGACATGCAGTAGAGCCTTTGGTAGGAGGTCCTTGGAAGGTGGAGACCTCAGTTCCTTTTCAATATGATTTTGCTACTTAAGAACCCTTGAAATTCTATATAAATTTAAGGACTGACTTTTCCATTTCATTAAAAAGTCAATTGACCATGGGCATGAAGGTCTATTATTGAACTCCCAATTTAATTCCATAAGTCTATGTGTTTGCCTCTGTACCAGTGTAATGATATTTTGATTACTGTAGCCATGTAATAAATTTTAAATTAGGTGGTATTAGTGCCGTAACATCATTCTTTTTCAAGATGTTTTGACTATTTGGGCCAATATAAATTTATTGATTGGCTTTTCCCATTGCTGCTAAGGTATCTGTTGGAATTTTTATTTCAATTACATTGAACCTGTACATTTCTTTGGGTAGAATTAACACCTTTACAATATTTAGTCTTCAAATCCACGAAGAGGGAATGATCTTCCATTTACTTTGGTCTTTCATAAGTACTTTTCAGCACTGTTTTGCAGTTTTCTCTGTATAAGTCCTTTATAAAAAAGGTTAAATTTCATCCTAGTTAATTGATTTTTTTACAGTTGTACTTATATACAGAATGTTGTTCTTGTATTCCTCTTTAATTGTTCATTACTTGTGATGTTTAGCCTAATGTGTCAACTCTGCCAGGTAATGATGCAATTGTCTGGTCAAACAAGTGCAAGGCTAATTTTAATACAAGGACACTTCATGGACTTTAATCATCAATGAGTTGGAAACTTATATCACTGATCACATCTACAATCAACTGAGGAGATTGTCATCACCAACGAATTACATCTCATCCAATCAGTTGAAACCCTTAAAAGGAGAAGTGATTTCAAAATTCAGAGAGAAAGGATCCCCATCTGTACTTCAGACAGCCGTATCTCCTGGGTAAGTCATTGAGTCCCTTTATCTGTGTCCTTGACTTCCAGACTACCCTTCATAATTTGGATTTGTGCATCCCGATGGTTGTGTGGCACAATTTTTTAAAATCTCAAACTATTTACAGATATCTCCTATCGGTTCTGTTTCCCTAGAGAACTCTGACTAACACAGATTGCTACCAGGAGTGGGTTTCCCTGACTTGTGGAATGAGGACAATTAAGGTAAGAAAAACAAGTGAAAGCCACTAGAACTACCCTTATCTAGCAAAGCAGTAAACCCAAAGCAATACCAGATACCTGGTTGAACTGTGGAGATCAATGCCACCAAAAAGGAATTGATGGATGCAGGGGTGGTGATTCCCATCGCATCCCCATTCAACATTCCTATTTGGCCTCTGCAGAAAACAGATGGATCTTGGACGATGATGGTGGATTATCATAAACTTGTTCAACTGGTGACTCCAATTGCAGCTGCTCTTCTAGATGTGGTAGAGACTGAACGCTGAACCAAGGGCCACCAAGTTACCATGAGACCTGAGTTGCCTATCATGAGCTAGGTATTGAGTGACCCACCAAACTATAAAGTTGGTTGTGTCTGGAAGTACTGCATCATAAAGTAGAATAAATGAGATACGTAATGTGTGGATCCTGAAGGCACAAGTATGTTACATGAAGAAGTGGACAAAATGCCCATGATCACCACACCTGTCACATTGCCTTCTCTTTCCCAGCCCACAATTATGGACTCTTGGGGAGTTCCTTACAATCAGCTGATTGAGGAGGTGAAAACTCAGGCCTGGCTTATAGACGTTCTGTACAATATGCACGTACCACCCAAAAGTGGGCAGCATCCTCTGGGATGCCCTGAAGGAGAGTGGTGAGGGGAAATTCTTGCAGTAGGCAGAACCTAGGTAGTGCAGCTAGATATTTATTTTGCTTGGAAGGATAAATGACCACAGGAGCATTTTAAAACTGTTTCATGGACTGTTGACAATGGTTTGGCTAGATGGTCTGAAACTCAGAAGGATCTTGATTGGAAATTTGTTGAGAAAGAGGACTGGCAAAGAGGTATGTGGATAGACATTTATGAGTGGGTAAAAAAAACATGAAAATCTTTGTGTCCCACCTGAATACTCACCAGACAATGACTTCAGTAGAGGAAGATTTTAATAATCAAGTGGAGAGAATGACCTATTCTGTGGATAGCAGTCAGCCACTTTCCCAAGTCACTCCTGTCATTGCCCAACGGGATCAATGACAAATTAGCTATTGTGGTAAGGATGGATGTTATGAATGGACTCAGCAGCATTGACTTTCCTTCACCAAGGTCAACATAGCTACAGCTACTGCTGAGTGCCCAATCTGCCAGCAGCAGAGGCCTCTACCCAACCCCTAATACGGCACTATTCCCCAAGTTGATCAGCCTGCTACTTGGTGGCAGGTTTATTTTATTGGAACACTTTCATCACTGAAGGGGCATATTTTTTTTAACTGGAATAGATACATAATCCTGATAAGGATTTGCATTCCCTGCATGCAATGATTCTTCCAAAACTACCATCTGTGGATTTACCAAATGTTTTATCCAACATCATGATATTCTACACAGCATTACTTCTGATCAAGGAACCCATTTCAAAGCAAATGATGTAACAGAATGGACAAATTCTCATGGAATTCACAGGCCTTACCATGTTACCCATCATCCTGAAGCAGCTGGAATGAGAGAACAATGGAATGGCCTTTTGAAAACTCTACTAAGGTTCCCCAAAGTTGGCAATACCTTGCAAAGCTGGGGCAATGTTCTCCAGGATGCTGTGTATTCTCTAAATCAGCATCCACTCTATATTGTTGTTTCTCTCATAGCCAGGATTCACAGCTCCAGAAATCAAATGGAGGTAATGGAAGTGACACCCCCAGGATTACTTCTCATTAATCACTAGGAGTATTTTTGCTTCCTGTCCCTGCAACTTTAAGATCTGCTGATCTAAAGTTCTTACTTCCAAAAGGAACAGTACTTCCACCAGGAAGCACAACAGTGATTACATTGAACTGGAAGTTATGACTGCCATCTGACCACTTTGAGCTCTTCATGGTTCTGAATCAACAGGTAAGAAAAGAATTACTGTACTGGCTGGGGTGATTGATCCTGACTATAAAGGGACAATAGGACTTTACACAATAGAGGTAAAGAAGTATTTGCCAAGAGTACAGGAGATCCACTAGAGCATATCTTAGTACTACCATGCCCTGTGATTAAAGTCAATCAACAACTCAATCCAGGAAGAACTAACAATGGCCCAGAATATTCAGTAATGAAAGTTTGGGTCACCCCACCAGGCAAAGAACCAAGTTCTCTCTGAGGATAAAGGGAACATGGAATGGACAGTGGAAAAAATAGTGATAAATATGAACTTTGATCATGTGACCAGTTACAGAAATGAGGAATTTAATGGTCATGAATATTTTTTACCTTGTTTTTTTATAAATTTATTTGTATATATACATAAAATGAATACCTTTTTCTTCCTTATGCTTTCCTCTTGTCATATGACATAAGTTGAAAAAGGTGTACTCTGATGGTTAGGCTGATGGGTCAATTTGGCCAGGTTATATTGCCCAGTTGTTTGGTCAAGCAAACACTGAGCTAATTTCAATACAAGAGCATTTCATGGACTTTAGTCATCAATGAGTTGATAGTATATATGGCTGATTCTATCTGTAATCAAGTGAAGAAGTTGACATCACCAATGAGTAAACACCTTAAAAGGAGAAGTGATTTCAGCATTCATAGAGAAAGAATTGCCTTTTCTACTTCATACCACCAGCATCTACTGGGGAACACATCAGGGATCTTCATCTGAGTCCCTGACTTGCAACCTACCCTATGGAATTTGGATTTGTCCATCCCTATGGTTTCAAGAAATAATTTTATAAAATCTCATACTATTAAAAGATATCTCCTGTCAAACAAAGATACCTTGTTTCTCTAGAAAAACCTAACTAATACATTATTAAAGACAGAAACATCATTGATTCTGTGTGCTGTTATTTTACTCTCCATTTGTGGAATTAATTATCTTTTATGGGGATTTTTCATGATTTTCTATATATAGGACCATGTCATCTGCAATCAGGGTAAGTTTTACTATATGCCTTCTGATTTTGATGACTTTTATTTGTTTTTCTTGCCTAATTATTATTGCTAGAACACACAGTACTGTGATGTTTAATAATTGTGACAATGGTGATCCTTATCTTGTCCTTGAAAATGATGTTAGCTATGGGATTTTCATATACGGCCTTTATCATTTTAGTTAATTTCCTAATATTCCTACTCTTCTCAAAGTTTTTACAGGAAGGGTGATGGATTTTTCCAAATTTTTATCCTACATCAATTTAGATGGCAATGTTTGTTTGTTTTTTACTTCATTTTATTAATGTGTTTTATTACATTAATTTATTTTCTTATATTGAACCACCATTGCATACTTGGGGTAAATCTCAACTGATCATGGTTTATAAATATTTTAACATGCTCATGATTTTTGTTTATTAGAATTTTTGAGTATTCATGTGTAAATATTCATAAGGGATACAGGTCCATAATTTTATTGTAGTACCTTAACCTGGCTTTGGTATTAGTGTGATGCTAGTCACTAGAATGAGTTAGGAAATTGTTTTAGCTTGCCAAAGGGCTGCTAATGCAAAGTACCAGAAATGGGTTGGCTTTTACACAAAAGTTTTATATGGCATAAAATCTTAGAGTTCCAAGGCCATGAAATGTCCAAACCAAGGCACCATCTGATATGCTTTCACAACAAAGTCAGCAGTGAAATGTGGATGCAAGATGGCAATCAATCAATACCAAGATTTGAGCTCAGTTGAGGGCCACCATACATAAAGATTGTCTCTTTGTAAGTCTCATATATCAGTCTTGGTTGCTTCACTCTCGTCCTGAGTTCAGCTATAAGCTATCAATCATATAACAAGGTCATCACCTCTTGAGCTGCCCATAGGACACATCTCTCGAACTTCATGTTTAAGCAATCATCTAGTCCTCTCTCACTTGGAAGGAATAAATATGGTGGCTTCCTTCTCCTGGGTCTGTTTCTCTCCCTACGTATTTCCTTTCATATGAGATCCAGCCAGGGAGAGGGAAGACTCAACCTGAGTCAAATCTCACTGACATGACCCAATCAAAGGCCTTAAAGGAATCTTGTCAAGTAACCAAGTTAACCAAATTTAATGCATTAAATTGTATCACACCCATAAGATTAGTTTAAACAATAATTTCACTTTTTAGGATTCATAAAATAATCTCCAACTGTCACAGAAGTGTTCTCTCTGATTCAATTTTGTGGAACATTGTTGTTTTTGGAATGTTGTAATTCACTAGTAAACCCATTTGGTCCTGTGATTTTCATTGCTGTGATATGTTGATTACTGACTTGATTTCTATCAATAAAGATCTTCTATTTCTTCTTGAGTAAGTGAAGATAGTTGTATTAGTCTGCCAAAGGGGTGCTGATGCAAAGTACAAGAAATTGGTTGTCTTTTATAAAGAGTAATTATTTGGGGAAAAAGCTGAGATTCCCAAGGCCTTGGAAAGTCCAACTCAAGGTACCATAAGAGGAACTTTCTCATGAAAGACAGCTGCCACATGTTGAAGCAAGATATTGGGCAATCTGTGCCTGGTCTATCTTTCTTGGTATTCCTTTTCCTCTTAAGGCTATATGGGTGTCAGCTGTAAGCTATCAGGCAAAAGCGTCATCTCTCTACAAGCCCCAGGTTCAAAAATTACAGAACAGTGGAGTGTGGGAACCTGGCATCAGATTAGACAGATAAGGCTCAGCTCTCATAAAAACAACAGAGAAAGAGCCAAAACTAGCAGAGGGACCTGCTTTGGGGGTCAGCAGACCAGGACAATGCTCCAGAACATCTAAGAGGGTGAGGGATAGAGAGATGAAGAAGCAAAACACTAAACTGTGAGTTACTAAATCTCCTGGTTGCCAGGAAAGGTTCCCTTTCCTCATTCCCAAAATATTCAGTGATAATAAAATCCCTGGCTCATTTCGGTTAACTGAAAGGGGAGCAGATGACTTCTTCCCTGCCAGCTGTTACAAGGGAAAAGGAAGGGGAAACCTGAGGACTTTCCTTCAGTTAATTTGACCAGCAGACCCCCATTTGAATCTCGGCTATGGCAAGATGAAAAGAATGGAAAATCAAAAGAGATACACCTCCATGTAAAATTGCAATAATTAGTGCCATCTGCTGGTCAGTCTGGAAATTACAGGAAAAGAAACTGCTTTTAGAGCTGTCTTTACCCCACCCTTGGGAGAAAGTCTACTCCGCATTAGTAAGTCCTTGGCACAATTTTGGTAACTTAAGCTAGGCAGTTTTAAAGACTTAGGATATGTTGAACCAAATATCTAAGAGCTGTGAATAAATAATAACAATTGGCAAGAAAGAGAAATTGGCCACCAGAATAAATTCACCAACATATTCAGATTATTAGACATCAGCAAAAAATTACAAGCCATACTAGGAACCAGTAAGAGATGACCTAGACAAAGGAACAACTCAAATAACATGAAATGATTCAGGATTTAAGACAATTGATCAATAATAAACACAAATCACTTAAACCATTTTATAGAATTGAAAGAAAATATGACTAAAGAGATAAAGGATATTAAGAAGCCACTGGGTTAGTGTAAAGGACAATTTGAAAGTCTGCAAAGAAAAGTAACAAACTTTATGCGAATGAAAGACAAAATGGATGAGATTAAAAATACATTAGAGGCACATAAGAGCAGATTAGAACTTTTTGAAGACAGAATTAGTTATTTTGAAAATAGAACATCTGAACTGGAAAAGACAGAACAGATAGAGAAGAATGAAAAAAATGGAACAGAGTCTCAGGGAACTGATTGGCAGCCAAAATGCAAACACATACTCATTGTCAGCATTCCAGAAGGAGAAAAAAATAGAAAAGAAGCAAAAAGAATATTTGAATAAATAATGACTGAAAACTTCCTTACCCTTACACAGACATAAATATCAATATCCAAGAAGGACAATGTACCTCAAATAGAATAAACATGAACAGTCCTACCCTGAGACACCTACTATTCAGAATGTCAAATATCAGAGATAGATTTTGAAAACCATTACATACAAGGGAAACTTGATAACTTTAAGTGGTGCCCTCTCATCAGAAACATGGAGGAGAGAAGAAAGTGGTATGATGTATTTAAGGTATTGAAAGAGAAAAACTGCCAGCTGGAAATTCTGTACCCAGCAAAACTGTCCTTCAAAACTGAAGGAAAGTTCAAACTCTTCATAGACAAACAAAAACTGATAGAATATGTACCAAAATACCAAAATTATAAAAGATACTAAAGAGAGTGTTGTAGCCTGAAAGGAAAAAAAAACATGGACAAGAGACTTGGAAAGACATGTAGAAATGCACATTATTAGAATGGGTAAAGAAATAGACTATAATATGATATGACAACAGAAAGCCAAAGGTCAAAATGGATGAAGTAAGGCCCTTACAGTTATAACATTGAATGTTAATGGCTTGAACTACCCAATCAAAAGACACAGACTGATAGAATGGATTAAAAAATATGAGCCATCTGTATGATGTCTATAAGAGACTAACCTCAGAGGTAAGGACACAACCAGGTTAAAAGTAAAGGGTTGAATCCCTGGGTCTAAGTTGGGTTTCCTGTAAACAACATATAGATGGGTCATATTTCCTTATCTATTCTGCCAATCTGTGTCTCTTGACTGATGAGTATAATCCATTATCATTCAGTGTTATTACTCCCAAGGAATTACTTACATTAGCCATACTTTCTTTGGGTTTATGTATGTCATATGTTGTTTTTATTTCTCTTTCTCTTTTTAGTTATTCTTATACTTTCCTCCAACTCTCTTTCTCCTGTTGTTCCCTTTCGACCTGCAGAATTCCCTTTAGTATTTCTTGAAGGGCAGGTTTCTTATTGGCATGTTCTCTTAATTTCTATTTATCTGTGAATATTTTGAACTCTCCGTCATTTTTGAAAGTCAGATTTACTGGATAGAGAATTCTTGGCTGTAAGGTTTTTTCATTTAGTACCTTAACTATGCCGACAACTGTAAACAAGAAATTCCCATCCATCAGCTGTATAGGATTGAAGTCTCTCTCAATCAGAGGTGAAGTGGACATCACTCTCCCAGATTCCTCAAGATTGGGGAACGAACTATGGATTAGAGTGGACTTACTGGTATTCTACTATAGATAAATGGTGATAGTAGCATTGGAATAAATTACAACATTGATGTGGAGGCAGTGACCATCGAAGGCTCTGGGGGCAGAAAGAGGGAAATATTGTTGTAATACGGGGGCTTTTTCGGGACTTGAGAATCGTCCTGAATGATATTGCAATAACAGATATAAGCCATCTTATATCATCCTATAACATGCAGAACTGTGTGGAAGACAGTGTAGACTACAACGTCAACTATGGTCCATGCTCATTACCAAAGCCCCAGGATGTGTTTATCAGTTGCAATAAATGTGCCACACTAATGAAGGATGTTTAGATGGGAGTGTGTGGGAGGTGTAGGGAGTGGGGCATATGGGAATCCCTATATTTTTTGCATAACATTTTTGTTTTCTAAGTATCTTTTTAAAAATGAAAAAAATATATATATTTAAAAAAAGTGAAGGATTGGAAAAAGGTATTCCATGCAAATAGTACACAAAAAAAGAGCTGGAATAGTGATACTAATATCAGAGGAAATAGACTTTAAATGAAAACTATTATAAGGAATGAAGAAGTTCATAATATATTTTTAAAAGTGGACAATTCAACAAGAAGAAATAATTATTTTGAATATCTGTGTACCTGACCTCAGTTCCACAAGTTACATGAGGCATGCACTGGCAAAGGTGCCGGAGAAATAGATGTATCTAAAATAATTGCTGAAAGCTTCAATACACCATCCACAGGATTGGATAGAACATCTGGACAGAAATTAAATAAAGAAACATAGAACTACAATAATATCATAAATGAGCTAGACCTAAGAGACATCTATAGAACATTGCACCCCAGAACAGCAGGATATACATTCTTTTCAAGTGCTCATGGATCCTTCTCCAAGATAGACCATATATTGGGTCACAAGACAAGTCTCAATAAATTCAAACAGATAGAAATTTTACAAAACCTTTTCTCTGATCATAATGGAATGAAGCTGGAAATCAATAATTAACTGAAAAAGGGAAAAGTCATAAATATATGGAGATTAAACAACAAACTTAAATAATCAGTGGGTCAAAGAAGAAATCGCAAGAGAATTCAGCAAATATCTTGAGACGAATGGAAAGGAGAACACAACATATCAAAATCTATGGGAAGCCGCAAAGGCAGTGCTGAGAGGGGAATTTATAGCCCTCAATGCTTACCTTAAAAAAGAAGAAAGAGTTAAAATTGATGATCTAACTGCACACTTGGAAGAACTAGAGAAAGTACAGCAAACTAATTCCAAACCAAGCCAAAGGAAAGAAATGGTAAAGATCAGAGCAGAAATAAATGAAATTGAGAACAAAAAAACAATGGAGTCAACAAAACCAAAAGTTGGTTACTTGAGAAGTAAACAAAATCGACAAACCTGTAGCTAGATTGGCAAAGAAAAAAAGAGAGAGAACACAAATAAATAAGATCACAAATGAGAGCGAGGACATTACCACTGATCCCACAGAAATAAGAGAGTTCATAAGGGAATACTATGAACAACTGTATGCAATAAAACAAGAAAATATAGATGAGATGGACAAATTCCTGGAAACACATAAAACACACTGACTTTAGAAGAAATAGAAGACCTCAAAAAAAAAAATCACAAGGGAAGAGAATAAAGTCATCAAAAACCTACCAAAGATGAAAAGCCTGGGACCAGATGGCTTCACAGATGAATTCTACCAATCATTCAAAGATGAGCTAATACCAATCTTTCTCAAGCTCTTCCAAAAAATTGAACAGGAATGAATGCTACCAAATTCATTTTATGAAGGCAACATCAACCTAATACCTGAACAAGATAAAGCTAGTACAAAAAAAAAAAAAGAAAATTACAGACCAATATCTTTAATGAATATTGATACAAAAATCCCCAACAAAATACCTGCAAACAGAATCCACAAGCACATTAAAATAATTATGCACCATGATCAAGTGTGTTTTATCCCAGGTATGCAAGGGTGGTTCAACACAAGAAAATTAATTAGTGAAATAAACCACATTGATAAACTGAAGAAGAAAAATTACAGGATCATCTCGATTGATGCAGAAAAGGCATTTAACAAAATACAGCAACCTTTATTAATAATAATAAAAAAAAACACTCCAAAAGATAGGAATAGAAGGAAGCTTTCTCAATATGATAAAGTACATGAATGAAATACATACAGCTAGCACTGTATTCAATGGTGAAAGACTGAAAGCTTTCTCACTGAGATCAGGAATAAGGCAAGAATGTCCACTGCCTCTGTTATTATTCAATATTGTGCTAGAACTTCAAGCTAGAGCAATTAGACTAGACAAAGAAAAAAAAAGCATGCAAATGGGTAAGGAAGAAGTAAAACTTCACTATTCACTGATGACATCATCCTACATCAGGAAAATCCTGAAAAATCCACAACAGTTATACTAGAATTAATAAATGAGTTAAGCAAAGTGGCAGGATACAAGGTTAATACACAAAAATCAATAGAGTTTCTATATATTACTGATTTGCTACCTGAGGAGGAAATCAGAAAAAAATTCCATTTATAATACTATTAAGACAATCAAATATTTAGGAATAATTTTAACCAAGGACATAAAAGGCCTGTATTCAGAAAAATACAAAACATTTCTAAAACAAACTAAAGACAACTTAAATAAATGGAAGGACTTTCTGTGTTCATGGATTGGCAGACTAAATATTGTTAAGATATCAATACTATCCAAACTATTTTACAGAAAATATGCATCCTAATAGTGATTCTCTGGTCTGATATTGATAACTTAAGCTGGGCAAGTTTGAGGACTTAGAATAAGTTGATCCAAATATCAAAGAAGCTCTGTTGGGGAAACAAAAAAACAACAATAAGCAAGAGAGAAATTGGCTATCAGAGTAAATTCACCAACATATTCAGATGTCTAGACATCAACAAAAAATTACAAGCCATACTAGGAAATGAGAAGTGATGGCCCAGCCGAAAGAACTAATCCAATATTCTGAGGAGATACAGGTTTTAAAACAATTAATCAGTGATAATCACACACTCTCCTAAATCACTTCAAAGAATTTAAAGAAAATATGATTAAAGAAATAAAGGATATTAAGAAGATACTGGGAGGGCATAAAGAACAATTTGAAAGCCTGAAAAGTAAACTGAAAGAGCTTATGGGCACGGAAGACACAATAGAAAAGATCAACAATACATTAGAGGCACATAAGAGCAGATTAGAACTGCTTGAAGACAGAATTAGTGATTTTGAGGACAGAACATCTGAACTGGAAAAGACAGGAGAGCAGAAAGAAAAGAGAATGGAAAAATTGGAATAGAGTCTCAGGGAACTGAATGGCAATGCAGAACACACATTGTCATTATTGGTGTCTCAGAAGAAGAAGCGAATAGAAAAGACGCAGAAAGAATATTTGAGGAAATAATGACTGAAACTTCCCATGCCTTATGAAAGACAAAAATATCAATATCCAGGAAGAACAACACACCCGAAACAGAATAAATCGAAATAAACTTACCAAGAGACAGCTACTCTTCAGAATAACAAATATCAGAGATAAAGAAAGATTCTGAAAGCAGCAAGAGGAGAACAAAGCATCACATACAAGGGAAACTCGATAAGATTAAGTGCTGACCTCTCATCAGAAAGTGGTATGATGTATTTAAAGTACTGAAAAAGAAAACCTGCCAGCCAAGAATTCTGTATCAAGCAAAACTGTCCTTCAAAAATAAAAGTAAGTTCAAAGTATTCACAAACAAA
>JAQZBX010054712.1:0-18580 GCA_029593785.1 Cabassous unicinctus
AAAAAGAATTATATACCATGAACAAGTGGAATTTATCCCACGTGTGCAAGAGCGGTTCAACAACAAAAAATCAATTACTGCAATATACCACATGAATAGAATGACAGGGGGAAACAAAACAAAAAACACATGACCATCTCAATTGACACAGAAAAGGCATTTAACAAAATCCTTCTTGAGAAAAACCCTCAGAAAACTAGGAAAGAAAGGAAACTTCTTTAACATGGCAAAGGACATATATGGAAACACATAGCTAATATAGTCAATGGTGAAAGACAAAGATTTTCTTCTAAGATCAAGAAAAAGGCAAGGGTGACAACTGTCACAACTGTTATTCAATATTGTACTGAATTTCCAGTCAGAGCAAATAGGCAAGAAAAAGAAATAAAAAGCATCTAAATTGGAAAAGAAGTAAAACTATCCTATTTGCAGAAGACATGTTCCTACATACATAAAATCCTGAAAATCCACAACAAACTACAAGGGCGATAAACCAATTAAGCAAATTGTCAGGGTTCAAGATCAACATGCAAAAATCGGTTGTGTTTCTACAGACCAGTAATGAACAATCTGCAGACGAAATCCAGGGAAAAATTCTATTTACAATAGCTAAACAAAAATAATCAAATATCTAGGAATAAATTTAACCTAGGATGTAAGGACTTGTACACAGAAATCTATAAAACATGCTGAAAGCGCATTCCATGTTCATGGATTAGAAAACTAAATAGTCAAGATGTCAATTCTATCCAAAGCGAACTACAGATTCAACACAAGCCCAATCAAAATCCAAACCGCCTTTTTTGCAGATATGGAAAAGTCAATCATCTAATTTACATGGAAGGGTAAGGGGTCCCAAACAACCAAAACCATCTTGAAAAAGAACAATAAAATCGGAGGATTCACACTTGTCAATTGTAAAACTTATTATAAAGCTACAGCAATGAAAACACCATGGGACTGGCTCAAGGACAGACATATAGACCACTGGAATCGAACTGAGACAAAAATAATCTTCACATCTATGGCTATTTGACTTCTGACAAGGGTGCCAAGTCCACTCAATTGGGAAAGAAGAGTTTCTTCAACTAATAGTTCTGGGAAAACCGAATATCCATATGCATATGGTGAGTGAAATAAGCGAGACAAATATTGTATGATCTCACTGATAAGAAATAATTAGAATAAGCAAATTCATAAAGTCAGAATCTAGAGCACAGGTTACCAGTGGCCCAGGTGGGGTTAGGATATGGGGAGTTAATGCTCATGTGATAAAGGATTTCTATTTGAGGTGATGGAAAGTTTTGTTAATGGATGGTAGTGATGATAATACAAAATTGTGAATGTAATTTACACCACTGTATGACATTTGTTTGACAGTTTGAAGCTTTTTGTGAATCCCAAAAAAGATCATGTTCTTGGAGCTAATCCATTCCTGTGGATCTGAGACCCTTTGACTGGATTGGATTCAATTGAGGGGTCTTTAATTGGATTGCTTCAGAGAGGTGTGACCCAAGGTGAGTCTTGGTCCTCTTGCTGGAGTCCTTTATAAACGGAGGACTGAAAGCAGCAGACACACAGAAAAAAAAAAGCAGCAGAGACAGAGAAACCCCAAGAGGCTGAGAGAGAGGTCCCAGAGGCCAGAGGCTGGAATCAGAGGAACAGAAAGAGGTACCCAAAAGGCCAAGAGAGAGGCCTGCAGGAGAGTAGAGAGATGAGTCATATGCCTGATCACCCATAGCTGAGCTTAGGGAGAAAGCCTCTTTAGATGATGCTGCCATGTGCTTGATGGCCCACAGCCCACCTTTGGCAAGACAGCATCTCTGATGTTGCCTTGATTTGGGCATTTTCATAACCTCAGAACTATAAGCTTTTAACCCAATAAGTTCTCATTATAAAAACCAACCCATTTCTGGTATATTGATCCCAGCAGCTGTTAGCAAACTAAGACAATCTTAAAGTGGTTAAAAAGGGTAATTTTAGGTTATATGTATTTAACTATAAATTGTTTTTAAAAATCACCATAGGAATGTACAACACAGTGAACTCTAATGGAAACTACAGACTATAGTTAATAGCACAATTACAATAACATTCTTTCATCAATTGTAACAAAAGTAGAACAATAATGTAAAGCAAGGGTTTTTAACAAGGGGCCCATGAGCTTGAACTGAAATTCAAAAAAAACATTATTCTTGTGGGGACGTGCTGGTGTGGGTGTGATGTATTTATTAAATAATATACAGGATAGTGTGGACTTAGTAAGGGGTGCATGGTTTTCACCTGACTGGCAAAGGGGTCCATGGAAGAAAAAAGGTTAAGAACCCCTGGTGTAAAGCATTAATAATATGGAAATCTGCGTACCTGATGGAATATGGGAACGCTGTATTTTCAGCATGATTTTTCTGTAAATCTACAACTTTTCTAATTTTAAAAAAATGTGTAAATTTTAAAAAAACATTTTTTTAAAAAGAATCCTATAACAAACATCACACTTCAGACATAAAATCTATAAAGCTTTTCCTCTGATTCTATGAGCAAGGAAAGGATGCACAACTATTACCATTTCTACTCAATAATGCATCAGAGGTCCCCAAAACTGCAGTTAAGTCAGAGACAAATAAGGAATGAAAATGAAAAATGAAACCATCACTCTTCACATGAATACATATACATGAGATTCTATATATAGAAAGTCCAAGAGAACCTACAGATAAATTATTACAATTAGTAAGAATCTTGAGTTAACCACTTGCTGGATCACAAGGTCAGTATATATCCATTTCATTTCTTTGTAAAAAATACATAGCACTCACAACAGCATCAAAAATATCACATACCTAAGACTAAATATAACATAAGCTTTGCAGTATCTCTACATAGGAGACTATAAAACATTAAAAGGAAATTAATGAAGTACTAAATAAATGGAAATATACACCATGTTTGTTCATGTTTATTTCATCCATGAAAGATGTCAATTTTCCCAAAACCAACGAATCCAGAGTCAATGCTATCCTAAAACCTCAAGTTTTTTTTTGTGGAACTTAAGAAGTTGAGTTTAAAATGTATATAAAAATGTAAAATATCATAAATATCAAGAATCATGAATGTCAAAAACTGAAAAAAAAAAAGAGCCACATTGGAGGGTTGTCCCCACTAGAGAAACCTATTTAAATTTCAGCCTTTAAGACATAGTGCTACTATACCTATTTAAATATACGTCCCAGAGACTTAAATCTTCAGGCTGTTCATATGTCAGTTGAGCCCTGAATCTTAACAGAGTTGCAGCCAACACCTACTCTCAAGTTCATCAGACTAACCCAGGACAACTAACAAAAGGATGATGATGAACAATGCCCCTCCCAAAAAACAGAGTATCTACAACTACAGACAAGACAGTTCTACCCATCTGCCCCATAGGATCTAAGCCCCCTAAGGAGAATGGGCATCACCATCCCAAATGCCTCAAGATTGAGGAACGAACAAACATAAGGCGGGAATGCAACTATGGACTAAAGTAAACTTATTTTTATTCTAGCAATGGAGGAACTTCTAACACTGATATAAAGAGAGTAGTCACTAGAGGTTCTGAGGGGAAGGAGATGGAAGAATCGGTTTAACAGGGCATTTTTGGGACATTGGAATTGTTCTGCATGATATTGCAATGACAGATACACGCTGGTATACATTTTGTCAAAACCTATATAATTGCACGGTGCAAAGTGTAAACCATAATGTAAACTATAGACCATGCTTAGCAGCAATGCTTCAAGACATGTTCATAAATTGTACCACAAAAATTAGTAGTACCATACTAATGAAAGATGTTGTTAATGGGGGAAAAGTGTGGGAAAGGGAAGGGGTGGGGTATATGGGAATCCCCTGTGTTTCTGATGTAACATTTATGTAACCTAAAGCTCCTTTAAAAATAAAGGGGGGAAAAAAAAAGACATAGTGCTACCAGCACAACAGAGACAAAGATCAGAAACAGACATAGGCACATAAGAATCACTTGATTTATGACAAAGAAAGTCGACTCCAGAGGATGACCAAGGACAGTCTTTTCAAACAACTGTGCTGGTACAATGTCTCTACAGACAAAATCCATGTGGGAAAAAATGAAATGTAACCCCTACCTCATAGCATACACAAAAATGAACCAACTGTATTGTGATACATGTGAAAGTTAATACAATAAAACTTCTAAACTCTAATATGGGAGAAAATCTGAGTATAGAAAAAGAGTTCTTCAACAAGGCACAAAATTAATATTAACAACTTCTGTTCATCAGAAAACATTATAAAGAGAGTATAAAAGCCAGAGTGAGAGAAAAAGCTCTTTAAGAAATAGAGCCAAAGGCTTATATCCCAAATACACTATAACACATCTATGAATAAAAAATAAAAATAAAAAATAAATAAAAAATTTTAAAAAACCCAGTAAATAAACCAGGAAGTAGATGTGGCTCAAGCGACTGGGCTCCCGTCTAACATATGGGAGGTCCCGGGTTCGACTCCCGGGGCCTCCTGGTGAAGGCAAGCGGGCCCATGTGGCAAAGTGGCAGCCCAGAGCTGGCCAGCATGGAGAGCTGATGCAACAAGATGATGCAACAACAACAAAAAAAGACAAATTTCATTTCAATGAGGTATGCAATACAGACAGGAGCTGTTGGGAAGTGCTCAGCTTACTAGAGAAATTCCCTAACTCATTAACAGCAAACAATGCCGAGGACTTTGGGAGTTCATCCTGTATCAATTCTGCCACCTAATCTGGACCACATCTAAGGACCTCAACAATACCTTCTGGAGAAACCTCCAAAGAATGAGCTGTACAGAATGTTCCACAATAATCCATTTCAGGACTGAACAATGTTAACAGAAAAAACTACTTCTTTAAATATAATTTAAAGAAGAAATATATATTTAAAGAAATATAATTTAAATTTCTGCTGATTTGGATTATCTTCATTTTCCACTTATACTACCAACAGTGGAATGGCAAAATTGGTGTGCCTTTGTAAATAACTTCTTGAAGTGGAAAGGCAAGAACAGGTTAGAGTAGGTCAAAACTTTCCTCAGTGAAAGTACTTTAAGTTAAAATGTCATACCCATTATGCCAGGCCAGGCTAAATCTTCATGATCATCCCTTTCTTTTCCTGGTGCAATGTGGTTGAACCGATCTAGATGTTCCAACAGGCCACCCAAAAGGGGAATAGCTCCAGTCTCTTGCATGAGGCCAGCATTTTTACTGAGCAAAAGCACTATAGAAACTACTAGTTCTGGAAGGAGAACACCTAAATTTAAGAAGGAAAAAAAAAGGCATTGAAAGATAAATACAAGACTTTACCCTATAAAAGAACTTATGAAAGTGCTCTATGTTTAAAACCACAAAATAAGGAAGGCTTGATGTTTAGCATATTTCCACATGGTTATTTTCTTTCATTTTGAAAGAGCTATATATAGCCATAAAACAGAACTCTCTGGGTAACAATAATACTTTTCAAAAACACTGTGCTTAAACACAGAACTATTTATTCTTTTATTCAAAATTGAATCTTTTATTCAGAAAACTAAATACTATCACCACATTTACCATCAGAAAAAGGCACTCAATAAATAATATGCTCTAACCTCACAAAATTAACTTAAAAATACTAAGCACTATTAGAATTTAAGGTTCTGAAAGATCAACTAATTTTTATGTTGCTGAAATAAAATGAGGCAATCACCATTGACCCCATTATTGAAGTTTTAATAATAGTGGTATAAATCTAAATCACTCTACTCACAGCAATATGACTCCCATATCAGGAGGCTTAAGAGACCTGGCAGTAAATTTAAAAAGAAAAAGAAAAAGCAACAGGACTAAAATATTTAAAGAGCAAATACATGTAGTTTAAACAGAAAACGAGACTTGTCACAGGATGAAGACGGTACCAGTGAAGTCTCCTTCCACAATGCAGGCCACCTCTGCGAAGTGCCGCCAGCTGGTAGAAGCAATGCTAGCAGCCACAGGCAATATATCTCCAATGTGTGTGCACAAAAGGGCTGTGTACTTTTTCAGCAAGGAACCAACACCCATTAGCTCGGGACCTTGAAGAAAGATACAGAAAATTTCGTTTTTACTATTAAAAATGTCTTTGTAAACAATCGAACATCTCTATTATGCCACTCTCATCTATTCATAATTTTCTCAAATAGGAGCCTATTAACTCAAATAACTTGAGGGACAGTGAATTTGACTATGCTGAATTTCATATAGTGTATTACACAGTACCAGGAAACTTTGGGGGTATAAATACTAAAGTTGCTAATTTATAGATTTTAAAAAGTTTATATCCAATACATGAACTTTATACTCAAAATGCAAGTCTTAAAGCTTATAAATTACTACCAATGAACAAAGTTAGGCCTTTTTCAGTCTCATAAAATCTTAAACTTTTTTTCCCAAACAGCTCTTAGGTTTTCAACCCTTTTGACTTTGTCTTTCTGACAGCCATCTCTTTCAGACAGCAAGTCAACCTATTTGAATCTGACCATTTTCAGCATCTAAAGGTGCCTAATTTGTTTCAAGAAGTAATTCAATTATTCATTACAATAAGCCAGCCATAAAAATATTAAAAATAGCAGACCTTTCCATTTTTGGCAGAAAAAGCCACACTTACAGGAAGAAGATAATACCAGGGATACTTATGCAAAGGCAGCATTTACTAGATGTCAAATACAGCACTGAACACTTATGTATTCTCCTATTTTAATCCTCCAAGGCACCCTAAGGGATTATCCCAATTTTGTGTATGAGAAACATCTCATCTACAGGAAACTAACTTAGCAAATGGCAAACAGCTAGTAAACACATAGCTAAAACTGAAATCTAGTGTTCCTCTAATGATTTCTCCCACTACACCTCACTGACTCCCCAATGTGACATACTAAATAAAACGTCACAATAAAGGGCCTACATAATTTAGTATGAGTCAATTTCCAACATTCCAGAACTAACATGTGGAATAAATTGATAAATCTTGTGAAAGACTAAACTGTAATATAGAAGGATGCTATTTCTGATGCCTAAAAGAATTTAAATTTTAAAACAATGAAATAAAAAAATACAAATGAGTCTAATGCAGAAATATTCAGCCAAAATTTTGGATGGAAAATGAACTTTTGTAACCAACCCTCCCCCCACCCAAAGGCTGCATTTAATAGAGTAAGAATTATATACCTGGATATATAGAATGGCATGTCAAAAAGCCTCACTGAAAAAGCATCAAAATACAAGACACTTTCACATTTTAAGCAACTTACTAGAAATATCTGAGGTCTGACCAATACTTTCTCCTGGGTAAAGTTTACTGATAAGCAAACGCTGAAAACGCAGTAGCAAATCCAAGGAAGCAGATCTTTCATGACCGTGTTGCTCAAAGTCTAGGCACAATGAAATCCGACGAGCAACATCTTTCAATCTGGCCACCGTCTGAGAAGCAATGTTTCTATACAGAGAAAAGAGAACTGCAAAATTAAATTATCTGTTTTTTTAAAAAATATTAAAAACTCACAACTAAAATTTTTTTAAAAAACGGTAATACACACAGACAACCTGTAGCTTATTCACTCCCCAAATGAGTATGCTATATCTGCAGTAAGTACTACCTCAGTCAAAACAAAGCAGAGTCAGACTCAAGAGATATAACGGTGCCTTTGCTTTACAAAATAAGCTCCTAACAAGCTGCATGAAATGGTCCAAAATGATAGAGGATTTTGTTTACAAAAGGAATACTTCTGTGAAAATCTTTGGAAAGAAACACATTCATGTCCTAATCTTCTGTCCAAATCTCCATTCCAAATATAAATGCAACCGTATCCTTAAAGCCAAGGCTCCTGTGCATTGCCTCTGCCTTCAGCGCCTACACAACAATGGCTCCAGGTGGGCCACATGTTGGGTACTCAGGGCTCAGTGAGTAGAGAAAGGAAGACCAAAATATGTACAAACAACCCCAGGACAAGATAACACAGGCCCAAAGAATACCACAGGCAAGGAAAGGAGTAGAGGTTCCAATTTCAACTGTGGGATCTGACTTGAACCATGAACCATGAACCATGAGTAGACGGGGAGAAAGAAGAAGAAATGTGAGCTACCAGAAGCTATAACTACAAGAGGGTTCCGGTTCCTGAGAAGAATGCAAGGGTACGAGATCAGGAAGAGTAAGAAAAGGCTTCCAAAAAACGGCAAAAACAACACTGCAGTGAAGGAGTACTGGGCTGCTGGGACGGGATTCTAAAATGCTGAGCCATAGAGGTTTTATAAAGAAAACGTTGTGAACTATGGTCCATGCTTAATGGCAAAGCCCCAAGATGTGTTTATCTGTTGCAGGTGATGTGCCACACTAATGAAGGATGTTTATGTGGGAGGTTGTGGGAGGTGTGGGAGGTGGGGTATATGGGAATCCCTACAATTTTTGTGTAACATTTATGCAATCTAAATATCTTTTAAAAAAATATTTAAAAAAAAAAAAGAAAAGAAAGCGTTGTCACCTTGTTTGTGTTTGAGGAAGATATAACTCTGTCAGCAGGAAAGTAAACTGGAGGTAGATGGAAAAACACAAAATAAGACCGTGCCATAGAGCAACAGTTCAAGCCCAAGGTGACCATGGCCTCCTAAATGATTCTGAGAGTAGAAATTAGGCAGTCAGGGACATAAGGAAAGGAGCCCATGGCACAGCCTAGTGCAAAAGCGACCATTAAACCAGACTCATGACACCAGTCCTGTTCCCTGCAAAGGTATTTATCAGGGACAGCAACTACTTTTGGTGAGGGGAAAATCTGGGAATCTCTGCAAAACACTGAGTTGTTGAAAGTGAAAAACTGGGAAAATATATATCAGGCAAATAGCAACCAAAAGAGAGTTTAGATAGCTATAGTAATATCAGATACAATAGACCCTAAGTAAAAACTGTCATGAGGGACAAAGAGGATCACTATATACTGATAAAAGTGCCAATTCAACAAGATGACATAACAACTAAAAATATATATGCACCTAAAAGCAGAACCTCAAAAAATATGAAGAAAATACTCACAGAGTTGAAGAGATAAATAGATGGTTCTACGTTACTAGTAGAAGACTTTAATACACCACTTTCAATAATGGATAGAACATCTGGACAGAAGATTAATAAGGAAATACAAGACTTGAACGATAATCTAAACCAACAAGAGCTAGAAGACATATATAAAATACTTCACCCAACAACACACTCTTCTCAAGTGCACATGGATCATTTTCCAGGATAGACCATATCTTAGGTCACAAAATAAGTCTCAATAAATTCAAAAAAATATTGAAATCATATAATGTATTTTCTCCGACCACAATGGAATGAAGTTAGAAATCAATTAACAGAGGAATAAATGGAAAATACACAAATATGTGGAAATTAAACAACATACTCTTAAGCAATGAGTTAAAGAGGAAATCATATGGGAAATTAAGAATTATCTTGAGGTGAATGAAAATGAAAATACAGCATACCAAAACTTATGGGATGAAGCAAAGGTGGTGCTGGGAGGGAAATTTATAGTTCTAAATGCTTACATTAAAAAAAAAAAAAAATAGAAACGTTTCAAATTAGAGACCTAACCTCAAAACTGGAAGAACTAGAAAAAGAAGAGCAAACTAAAATAAAAGCAAGCAGAAAAAAGGAAATAACAAAGATTAAAGTGGAAACAAATGAAATAGTAAGAAAAACACAAGAATGAACAAAGCCAAAAGTTGCTTATTTGAAAAGATCAATAAAATTGACATTTTAGCTAGACTGACAAAGAAAAAAGAAGATACAAAATAATGAAAATAAGAAATGAAAGGGGAACATTGCTACTGACCCCACTGGGGAAAAAAAAAAAGGATACTATAAACAACCATAAGCTAACAAATCAGATAACCAAGATGAAATGCACAAGTTACTGGAAACACACAAACTACCAACACTGACTCAAGAAGAAATAGTGGATCTCAACAAACCAATAATCAGTCATCAAAAACCTCCCAACAAAGAAAAACTGAGGGACCATATGGTTTCACAGGTGAATTTTACCAAACATTCTAAGAAGAATTAACACCAATCCTATTCATACTCATCCAAAAACTTGAAGAGGAGGGAAGATTGCTTAATTCGTTCTACAAGGCCAACATCACCCTCACACCAAAGCCAAAGATACAATAAGACAAGAAAACTATAGACCAATATATATGCAAAAATCCTCAACAAAATACTAGCAAAAACACATGAAAAATTATACACCACAATCAAGTGGGATTTATCCCAAGTTGCAAAGGTAATTCAACATAAGAAAATCAATTAATGTAACATACCTCATTAACAGAATGAAGGAAAAAATACGCATGATCAGTTGATGCAGAAAGGCATTTGACAAAATCTAGCACCCCCCTTTTGACAAAAAGCCTTAGAAAACTAGGAATAGAAGGAAACATCCTTAACATGATTAAAGGGCATATACGAAAAACCAACAGCTAACATTATACTTAATAGTGAATGACTGAAAGTATTCCCACTAAGATCAGAAACAAGACAAGGATGCCCACTGTCACCACTGTTATTCAACATTGTACTATAAGTTCTAGCCAGAGCAATTAGGCAAGAAAAAAAATAAAAAGCACCCAAATTTAAAAGGAAGAAGTAAAATTTTCCCTACTTGCAGTGATGACAGAAGGGAAAATCCTGAAAATCCACAACAAAGCTTCTACAGCTAGTAAATGAATTCAGCAAAGAGGCAGGGTACAAGATCAACACCCAAAAACCAGTTTCTATACACTAGCAATTAACAATCAGAAGGAAAAAAATCAAGAAAAAATTACATTTACAAGATCAACTAAAAGAAGGAAATAACTAAGCATAAATCTAAGGAAGGATGTAAAGGGCTTATACACAGAAAACTACAAAATATTGCTAAAAGAAATCAAAGAAAAATAAATGGAAGGACATTCTGTCCTTCCATACTTAGGTTTTCCTTTTGTATTTTTAAAATAGGTATTTATTTATTTTAAAACTGTTATAGGGAAGCGGGTGTGGCTCAATGGATAGAGCTCCCGTTTACCATATAGGAGGCCCCGGGTTCGCTTCCCGGGGCCTCTTTGTGAGGGCAGGCCGGCCAGCCCACGCAGCGCAGTAGGCTGATGCAGCAAGACCTCACAGCAGGAAGCGGGTGTGGCTCAATCGATAGAGCCCCCGTTTACCATGCGGGAGGCCCTGGGTGTGCTTCCCGGGGCCTCCTTGTGAGAGCAGGCAGTGGGCTGACGCAGCAGAACCTCACAGCAAGGGGGAGATAAGCGGACACGGAAAAAGCACACAGCGAATGGACACAGTAAAACACAAGCAGCAAGGGGGGCATAAATAAATAAATCTTTAAAAATAAAAAAATAAAACTGTTATAGAACCAAATCCTTCCTCCATGCATGCCAGAGTAACCAAAAAATAAAAAGTGCCCTGTGTAAATGGTACAGAGCAGTCCTGTCCAACTGAAACACATAATGTAAGCCTTATATGCAATTTAAATTGTTCTATTAGTCACATTAAAAAAGAGATGTAAAATTAATTTTAATAATTTTATTTATCCCAATATACTAAGAATATCATTTCAACATGAAACCACAATATAAGAACAATTGAGATATTTTACCTTAGTTTTTTCATACCAGGTCTTCAAAAGCCAATGTTGATTTTATACTTATAGTACATCTCAATTTGGACACTAAATTTTCATTGAAAATACTTGATATGCATTTAGATTCATAAAATACACAGTTGAAAGAGTAGATTTACATGCTCAAGTTATTCCAAATATACTTAAAACTTTTACAATAGCTAAACTAATATCAGTTTTTTTAATTTAAATTTTAATTACCTAAGTAAAAAATTCAGAGTATCAGTTGCACTGGCCACATTCAAGGACTCAACAGTCAAATGTGACTAGCGGCTGCAGTACTCGACAGTACAGACCAAGACAGCTATAGAAATAACAGATGGAGTTCTCCAAGCCAAAACACACTCTGAGCAAGCAAGAGATCAGAAACTAGCCTTTCCCTCATGGAAACAAGTCACAAACTTACTGGTCCAAAGTAGAAAGCTAGCACTTGCTCTTTTCCAGGAACACCTACCCCCACAGGCTCCATGCCACTAGTCCCAACAGTTAAGGGAAGAGCATTCAAAACCCATAAACATTGTTCTCAAATATTCTTCTCATTTGATCCTTAACTCAGTGAAGTAAACAGAATTCTTAATATTTCTCCCTCAGTTACCATGCTGGGAGATAGGGATCAACTTGTTTTACGCAGTCAAAAGTGCTTTTCTGGTCTTTTTTGGGTAACACTGACACACTGGACTGACTTTATTAGTGAACACTGTCTGATCACCTCCACCCTATCCTGGATCATCCCTGCCGAAGTGAGCTGCTGTTTATATTCTGAATCAGATTTATTCTTACCCCCTCCTGATCTTGCCTTCCGAAATAATGCTCCCCATTATTTTTTTACTTTAATTTTTAAATTAAAAATTATCTTAAAAAGTAATGCATACAAATCTATATAAATTTATGGTACAACAAACTGTGTATCCAGAGTCCAGTTTAAAAAAAAAAAATAACCTTACCACAATGATTTTCACTGGCATCTACCTGCTTAAACTAAGGATAAGCATCTTTTCATGTTTATTGCACACTCCAATTTTCTCTTCTCTGAAAGCTTTTAGACTCTCCAGCTCTACCTCATACACTGCAATCTCTTCTCTCTGCTCTTTACCCTAAAATCTCTTCTGGCTAGTTTCAGAGATTTCTTCACCTGCCAAGCATTTTTGAGATTCTAGTGCTATATTTCACTCTTAATATGAAAATAAATAATTCTCCTAAAAAATATAATACTATTTACCTAAGAAGCTGTTGTATTAGCTGAACTAGAGGCAAACACTGTTTTCCAGAAGATTCATAGATCCCTGTATTAATGAGGTCTTTATCCAATGGAGTCCTACTTCTATGAAAAGTCGAGGCATTTGCTTCCTGTTCATCAATTTCTTTTTCCTTCTGTGCTTCCTTTTTGGCTTCAATGTCCTGTAACTCATAAAACAGAGATTAATTAATAGTTATTCTGTTAGTAGGATATGAAGGCACCCTTAGGTTCAGCCCCAATCCTCACTACCTAGTTATCCCCTGCATCTGGGCTCTAACTCATACACCAGATGACACTTGCCCACACTCTACCTGTCAGAATCCTACTGTTTAGTTGTTCAG
This sequence comes from Cabassous unicinctus, assembly GCA_029593785.1. Lineage (NCBI taxonomy): Eukaryota > Metazoa > Chordata > Mammalia > Cingulata > Chlamyphoridae > Cabassous > Cabassous unicinctus. The sequence continues at coordinate 13,303 of JAQZBX010054712.1, forward strand.
TTTTTAAATAGACTATTCTTCCTAAAGATCAAATGCCCAAGCAGGGTATTGATGATAATCTCCAGCCTCGTTCTGTTAAGTCCCTAAAATCTTTATTCCTGCTAGTGGCACTCAAAAACATGCAACCTGCCCCATGTGCACAGAGTCTATCTGCTTTGTCAACATTTTGTCCTCTATACAACATAGCAACCTTCAACAACTCACCTACCTGCTGCTGCTTCTGAACTTAGTCTACCCTGCTTGACTTTTATCACATTTAACAGTAATTCTTACATTGGTATGATTGAGGCCCTATTTAAGTTTGGCCAAAGGTTTCAAGGCTCACTAACCCCATCAAATCCCATTCCCAACCTCCAGTGGTAAAAGAACTCTGAGAAGACAAAGAATTGAAGAACAAAATTAACTGCAGTAAAATTGTTGCTTAGCAAATGCATGAAACATTTATTCTTTAAGAAGTAAGTATCAGCTTATACACATTTTTACTAGTAGGGTTCTGCAAACTATGACCCACAAGCCAAATCCAACCTGCCACCTGCTTTGGTACAGCCCACAAACTATGAATGGCTTTCTCAATTTTAAATGGGGGGGGGGCGGTGCAGGGAGGAGATCAAGTTAAGAATTTAAAATTTCATGACATGAAAATTTTATGAAATTCTAATTTCAGTGTCTATAAACGAAGTTTTATTGGAACACAGCTAATCTCCTATTGTCTATGACTGCTTTCATACTACAGCAAGAACTCAGTAGTTACAATAGATGATATGGCTTTTTAGAGAAAATGTTTGTCAACTCCTGTTATAAAACAATGCCTTAAACTCACAAAATAATCCAGTAATGTTATTACACTTATAACGTGATAGGATTAACAAAGCTACTTAAATAGCAAAACCCATGTGCCAATGATTCAGTGAAATCAATGGACCGATGAAGTGCCACTGTTTCAGCAAATTCGGCATAAAGGTATATTTTAGCATTAGGTTCATCTGCAAATAGCAATACATGTGTGTCCTTAAAATGTAGATATTGGAAAATTATATGACAAAAAAACTCTTCATAAAAACAAGTATAACAAAAAAATGTTTGAGTTAATAAACTACTGCAAATAACTTTTGACAATATCTACAAATGGCAATTTTTAATTAAAAAGGAAGACTAAGAGCAATAGAAAACCAATTAGGGAGCAGATGTGGCTCAAGCAGTTGAGCACCTGCCTCCCATATGGGAGGTCCTGGGTTCAGTTCCCAGTGCCTCCTGAGAAAATAAAAACAAACAACAAGCAAAACAAGCAAAAAAACAACTCAGGAAAACCAATGTGGCACAGTGGCTGACTGCCAGCTTCCCACACCCACATATGAGGTCCCAGGTTCATGCACCGGTACCTCAAAAAAAATTAAAAAAATAAGAAAACCAATTACATCTTAAGGTAAGACTGACCCTTGTGATCCAGAAATTCTGTTTTTTACAAGTACATATATCATGCACAAGCCTTATAATGTCATGTGATAGGCAGATTTTTTCACTGAGATCCTCAGGGAACTCTAAAATCATGCTTCAGGTGGTTTAGATTACCACATAAAATCAGCAAATCTTAGCTCACTGAGTAACTACGTCATCTAAAGAAATGAACATCTTTCAGCTATAAGAGCTGAATGAGAGACCTGTTGGGGGTTGGGGGAGAAATAAATAAATAAATCTTTAAAAAAAAAAAAAAGGAAAAAAAATAATACATACCGTCATCCTGCACTTCCTTATATGATGTACTGACAGGGCATTATAACCCTGCAGCTTTCTGACCAAATATGCATAACCTCAATCTAATCATAAGAAAACAGACAAACCCAAATTGAAGGGCACTCTATAAAATAAATGTCTAGTACTCTTCAAAAGTGTCAAGGTCATGAAAGACATAAAAAAAAAGACTGAGGAATTGGAACAGACTAAGGAGATGAGATGACTAAATGCAATAAGGGATCCTGGACTGAATCCTGGAACACTAAAAGGATATTAGTGGAAAAATTGGTGAAATCTGATCATAGTGTATAGTCTAAAAGGATTGTACCGAAGTTAATTTCTTAGTTTAAATAGATGTACCATGATTATGCAAGACGTTAATATTAAGGGAAGCTATGTGAAGGATACATGGGAACACTGTACTATTTCTGTAACTTTTCTGTAAGTCTAAAATTACAGCAAAATAAAAAGTTAACAATTTTAGGAAAATTTTTTTAATCAGATGAGCTAAGATTCTTTGGTGTACGAAGGTAACTGAGAAGCTACAGAGATAAGCCAAGTTACTAGAGAAACCCAAACTGGACTGTTGTCTGCATGTGAGACTCCTATGTTATATACAATGATCTGGCTGGTAAAATGGTACCTGTTATCACTTACTACTAAACTAAGTATTGGAGACTATCTTGACACATACTTTTTTAGTCAACTGCTCTAGTTCTTATTCTTTGTCCAGTAATCAGTTCTTTGTCCTACAATATCATAAGGGATATTGTAATTTTCTTTTCTTGTGATATCTTTTTCTGGTTTTAGTATCAGGGTAATACTAGTCACATAGAAAGTTTAGACAGTTACCTCTCTTCTACTTTTTGGAAGAGTCTATGAAGGATTGTTGTTAGTTCTTTTATTGTTTTATAAAATTCAACGGTTAAGCCATCTGGTCCTGGGATTTTCTTCGTAGGAAGATTTTTGATTACCAATTCATTTTCTACTTGCTATAGGTCTTCACAGATTTTCTATTTCTATTTCTTCTTGAGTCAGTTTTGGTAGTGTGTATCTTTCTAGGAATTTATGCATTTCCTCTAGGTAATCTATATTTGTTGGCATATGATTGTTCATAGTGCTTCCTTATAATTCTTTTTTATTTCTCTAAGAGTTAATGGTAATGTCCCCTTTTTCATTTCTGATTTTGGTTATTTGTATTAAGTGCAACTGCAGGGTTACAAGGTATAAGTCAACAATAAAAATGTTAAAGGAAGGATAAATAAGGCCAAAGGCAAAATGACATTTAAGGCCCATGAAGTCTGAGGTTGGAAATGACATCAGAACTGTATAAAGTTCTCTTGGACAAGCCACCAAACAATTACAGAAAACTGCCCAAACTCTTTCTATGAGGCTAATATGACCTGAAACCAACATCAGAAAAAGACATCACAAGCAAAGAAAACTACAAACCAATGTCCCTTATGAAAACAGATGCAAAGACTGCTCAACAAAACAGTAGCAAACCAAATCTAGTAATAAATAAAAGGAATAATACATTATGAGCAAGTGGATTTATGTCAAGAATGCAAGGTTAGTTCAACATAAAAAAATAAATCAATGTAATACACTCTATCAATATAAAACAAAGGACAAAAATCACAAGATCATTTCAATAGATGCAGAAAAAGTATTTGACAAAATTTGATACCTTTTCAAGATAAAATGCCTCAACAAATGAGTAGAAGAGTAATAACTTCCTCAACCTGATAAAGGGCATCCACTAAAAATTAACAGCTAAGATGATACTTAATGGTAAAAGACAGAAAGCTTTTTTCCCTAAGATCAATAACAAGAAAAGAAAATCCACCCTCAGCACTTCTATTCAACATGAAGGTTTCAGCCAGTGCAATAATGATTTGATGATTTTGTGATATAGGTTCTACTCAGCAATTTCCCCCCCCAAAAAAAACTCCGGTCTCATCACAGTTAAAAACTTGGTGGGGAATAAAACCCTCAGCCTCCACATACTCTTGAAATTCACTGACAAATTCATCAGCAGCCTTTTTTTTAGCACTCACTTCCTCGCCAAGCCTCAAAACACTATGGATACCGTTTGTATTAGTCAGCCAAAGGGGTGCTGATGCAAAATACCAGAAATCTGTTGGTCTTTATAAAGGTATTTATTTGGGGGGGCAGATGTGGCTTAAATGGTTGGGTGTCCGTCTCCCATATGGAGAGACCTGGGTTCAATCCCCAGGACCTCCTGGCCCATCAGGCCCCGCGTGCAGGCATGCCAGGCCCTGCCAAGCCACGCAGCAAGATGATGACGTAACAGGAGAGCGACACAAGGGAGAAGCAAAATGAGACGTGCCTAAAAACCAGGAACTAAGGTGGTGCAGGTGGTAGGACGACTCTCTCCCATATCGGAGGTTCCCAGGATTGAATCCCAGTGAAGACAGGAGAAGGATGAGAAGAGAGGGCAGGAAACAGACACATTTGTGCCCAATGAATGGACACAAAAACAGCAAAAACAGGGTGGGGGTGGTAAAATGGATAAAAAGTAAATAAATAAATCTTTAAAAAAATAAAGTATACAATCCAGCAGTCTTTAAAAAGGAAAAAAAAGGGTATTTATTTGGGGTAGAGGCTTACAGTTACCAGGCAATAAGCATAAGTTACTTCCCTCACCAAAGTCTATTGCCACGTGTTGGAGCGAGATGGCTGCCGACGTCTGCGAGGGTTCAGGCTTCCTGGGTTCCTCTCCTCCCAGGGCTTGCTTGTCTCCGGGTTCAGTTCCTCTGCTATCTCCACAAGGCCAGCTGTAGACTATGAGGCTCTCTAGGCTTTGCTTCTCTCCACAAGCCCAGCTGTAGACTATCAGGCAAACAGCTTGTTTCTCTTCCTGGAGTCTTCTCTCTTTTCTCACGAGCAATCTCCTCTGTGTTCACTTCCTGGGGCTCCAGCATTAAATCTCAGCATCAGAACTCCAACATCAAAACTCTAACTCTGTCCTTTGCCATGTATTTTTATCTTTGAGAACCCACCCACTAAGGGGTGGGGCTCAACACCCTAAGTGGCCCAGTTAATGCCCTAATCATAACTTAATCATGCCCAGATGAACAGACCAGTTTACAAGCATAATCCAATATCTATTTTTGGAATTCATAACTATATCAAACTGCCAAACTGCTACCCTGTTCCTCTATTTAAAATCATCGAATCAGCCATGGCTGGCCTTAAAAACTTCAACATTCTCATCATTCAGTCCCGGTTTCTTTTTCAAAAGACTGGCATGCAACACTTTTGCTTTTTCACATATCATGGCTTCTGATACACTGTCACCTACTAACTGCTTCTCCTTTACCCAAATTAATGACAGCTTTTCAACTTCCTTGAGTGTTTGGGAATGCTGCTTTGTTACTGCTTTAACTCCTTTCGCAACATCAGCCTTTTTTATTGCTTCTTAATTCTTATTGATGGTGGACACCTGTTGTTCTAGGCATACCAAATTCCCTAGCAATAATTTTCTTTTCTGTTCAGCACTATCTACTCATTTTCTTACGAC
>JAQZBX010054713.1:0-18584 GCA_029593785.1 Cabassous unicinctus
CTTAAAAAAAAAAAAAAAGATATGCTATAGAGGATCTAGAGTGATTCTTTATACTAAAATCAGAGTCTGAATACCCACCACAATCTCTGTTAGCCTGTAGGAGATTAAAACTTCCCATTCACAGTGAAATACATCTTTTAAATGAACGAATAAGTGGAAGCTAAATATTTGGTTTTGCTAGAGTTGGAGAGAAAGTTCTGACAATAAAAGCTGATTTCAAATGTTAATCACCTGTGGCATAGTAGTTAACTTAGAATAATATTGAAATGTTTTTGCATCTGACAGTGCCCACAAACCTGTCTCCTTTTATGTGTATGCATGCAAGTATATAAATTGCTGAATCCATGTCAGTTGTAAAGTAATGGCACTGAGGGCATCATAAATTACCATGGTGATCCTCAGAAGACACTGTCATATCTGAATGAGTGTTTCACTTCCAGAGTAATGTATGCCTTCATCTGGCCCAGCAGTCAGCATATTGCCCTGTGTTGATGGATATTGTCAGCTGGAAGCTACACTACATTTCACTGCACAATAAACATGGCTGTCAAAGCCATATAAAGTGAAATCAATTTATCCTGTATGGTCAGTGCATTTTAAATGAAATTAATGTACTGTGGGTCTGGTGGCAAAAAGGTAGCATATTAGTTATGCATCTTGGGATCTGAGACTTTTCACATAAGGGATCGTTCTGTCTAGTAGGCCTAAAAGAAAAGCTGTTTATAAAATATGTTATTTTTGCATGATCTTCAGAAAGTAGCCCCTCTGTCCTCATTCATGTTCAAAAACTAATTTTATCCTGTCTTTTATTTGCAATAAATGATGACCATATTTCCCAAATAATAGTGCACTTTAATGTTCTAATTTATTACTGACTTTGACACAAACAAATTTCTACTAAATTAAGGTATCTAGAAATAGAGTAGCAGGGCCAGAGATTGATTGGATCATGATGTTCCTGTATAATAACTCCACTGAGCTGAAAGGATTTACTTTTTCCAGAAGGTAGAAATGTTGGTTTTAATGTATATTTTGCTTCTAAACTTGTGGGTCTGGGTTTTCCTCTTTCTGTAGTAGAAGCATTGACTGAGGCCATCAGTCCAACAATTTCCCACTTAACTACAGAAGTTCTCAAGCTATAGAGAGATATTCGGTAGTTGCCACATTGCAAAGCATATATCAATGTGTCATACCAGCAGGAAACAATTTGAAAACAAAGCAAGAGCTTCATTCATTCATATGTTCATTTATTTAACAAGTTTTATTGATTGAAATTCTATGTGCCAAGTACTTTACTGGATCCTAGCGATACTACGGTGAATAAGACCCGGTCCCTAGCCTACCCTCAAACAGCTTTCAATCTAGTATGTTATTAGAATCTGCTCTTAGGAAACGATAAGTCATCAGGAATTTAGACATAGTATCATAGACAGATGTTAAAGAACTATCCTTAAATAGCAGAAAAATATATCAGGACCATTGATATAAATACCCCTTAGTTCACTACTTTTGCATATGAGTTGAAAACCAATCCTTTATTCAAAAAAATATTTATTGAGAATCTTTTAACTAGGAAATCATGGGAATACAAGAATGAGTACAATATTACTAACCTTTAAGGCTCTTATATTCCTGGGCATGTGGTGGAAAGATTAGAGGGAGATAGTCACATAAATAAGTAATTACTGTGGAGCATATAGTATAAAACAAAGAGCTTGGGGAGCAGCACTGCGTATGCTGTTCCTTTTGCCTGAATTATCCTCCCCACCTGTCCTTCCCCTCTCCCCATTCACTTGCTAATTCCTATTTATCCTTCAAGACTGGGCTTAGGCATCACCTCTCCTAGGAAGCATTCAGCTGAGCAACTGGCTTGGTGCTTACTTGGTGCCCTGTTAACTTCAATATTGCAGCACATACCACACTGTCATAATTCCCTGTTCAGGGTCTGTCTCCCCTCTAAACTCTGAGCTCCTTAAAAGCAGGGGTGGTTTTTTTCTTTCTGCACCTAGCCTAAAGTGTAACTCATAGTAATTGCTCATTGATATCTTGATTAACTTAATTAATTAACTAAATACACCAAAATTTGAATAGGAGTTGAAGATGTGTAGGGTTTAGTGTGAAGAAGGAGAGAAAGGTCTTCTCTTGAGAAGAGCATCTGCCAAGGCACAAGAATGTGAAGCAGAATTCTATCTGGGAGAAAGATAGTCTGAAATGGCTGGGAGTTTTGGTGAATAAGGCAAAGGAGGAATCACAGCATGCAAGTTTATCATTAAATCATCCTGGCCATTGCTTTATTATCACATGGAATCGATTATAGTAAATGTACTAAGTGCGTGAAAACATGCTAAATTAATTCTGCCCAGTTTCTCTTTGAGATCTACATGAGCAGGGCCTGTAGGATTGCCTTTGAAACTGTCTCCTGCTTCCCAGAGGGCACTTAGACATAGAAAAGAAGAGAAGGACCTAAAAAAAAAAAGCTAAAAAGGCAGCAAGCCATATTACATTATCCAGATAATAATGCTTTGCACCCATGTTCTTCCTGCCCTGACTTACAGGAAGTAAAGCAATGAATGGCTCTGCAGCTAAACTACAGCAGTATTATTGTTGGCCAACAGGAGGTGCCACTGTGGCTGAAGCACGAGTCTACAGGGATGCCCGCGGCCGTGCCAGCAGCGAGCCACACATCAAGCGACCAATGAATGCATTCATGGTTTGGGCGAAGGATGAGAGGAGGAAAATCCTTCAGGCCTTCCCCGACATGCATAACTCCAATATTAGCAAAATCTTGGGTGAGTGCAGCAGCTGATGCTGATCTTCTACCCCATAACCTCCTCCCAAGAGTGGAAAGTAGGGGCACTCTTGTTTGCAGAATTCTGGTTTGCAGAAGTTAGATATAGCTCAACCAGCTGCTGCAGGATGACTGAAGCCTTTGTCATCTATGTGCCCCTCCTTTGCCTCTCCCCCCATATACAATGTGGCATTTAGGTTTGGGGAATTATTACTACATCTACCAGGTGCCAAGGCAGGGGTAGTTAAAAACCTACTTTACAGATACTATTTATAGTATGTGTTAATATTGTGTATTTGGAGTCTCTGAGAGGTCACTAATACATAGGAATGATGGAGGTAAACTTTATCTCCTTTTCTTATATTCAGTCTTTTTAAATTCATAAGTTGCTGTAAAGCCTTGGAAACACTCAAAGACCTTACAGTTTTCTGTTTAGTATTCATTGAAAGAATTCATCTAGGACTAGGGGTGAGCCCAAAAAGGGTGTGAAATTCATGGAAGTACGGAATAATGCCACTACTGATAACTTGAAAACTTGTAAAATAAAACTGCATTTACTTTAATAAGATATAACTGGTTCACATTTCATAGCACTGAGTTGAACACAGAGACCACAGAGCCGAGGCCCATTTTGTGGTAAATTGCCAGAGTGATTCTCCTGTTTCTCAGGATTAAACTCAAGCCTTGTTCTATTAGTGTAAAGTTTGCCTAGTGCAGATTATGCAGTTTGGAATTATTATGCTCAACATATTGAACATATTTTATTCAACATGCAGCATTACAGTCAACATGTTTCCTTTTTAAAAAGAAAAAACACAGAAGGCACTGTTCTATTTAAGCTGTCATGATGTGACAAAATCTCAAAGGAAGCCCTTTAAGAAGCCGAAAAACATTACAGACTTAAACTGCGGTTTTAATTTTTTAAATGTTTTGTTCAAAAGCAATAAATATTTAACCTGAATAAATATCAATGATTTGTACATACACAAATACACATGTTTTGTCACTGTATAAATAACTTAACTAGATTCTGAGACATTTTGAGGGAGTGACCTCTAAGAAAATTTAAAACATACATAAGATCAAATGGTGGTGAAATGTTAAAAAACAGGTTTTTCTTTTTCTTCTTTTGACTTTTAAATTTCAAGATGGGTACTAAATGTCATTAACAATTAAGTGAGATTTTATTTTTAGAGCTTCAGAGGTGGCAAATGGGGTGGGGCATTTTTGAATTTAAATACTTTTCAAACTGAAATGCTCTGAGTGGATATATTTTATATCCTTCACATTAAAAGACAATCTAAGAAATCACTGTTTCTCTCTCCTTAAAGTTTGATATCTAACTTTGAAATTTTCATATTTTTTTCTGCCATTTTAGTAGCAACATGAGTAAGCTTTCAGATGGCATAGAAACTCTGGCAGCTGTGGGGAATCTATATTATTTGTCTGCATTCTGTGAAAAAAAAAATGATCAGAAGTATAGTAAATGCATTCATTAAAAAGTAAACTTTTAAGCACAAGCATTTCAGAATTACCAAGAATACCAATGGAACACAGAGAAGCCTATCTGCATAGACTTTCTACACGACTTTTGCACAACAATCAGGAAAGAAGAGGGATGGATGCGCTATTAAAGTAGACCAGGATATTGCTGGCTACAGAGAATATTTGTACAACTTTTCCATTTGTTTATGTATGAAAGATCTCCACTAAAGAATAGCTAACATCCAGTCAGCACAGCTGTAACTGCTTTATTCACCAGCGAGACACAAAAATGCAACTTGATACATGTAAAAAAACACATCCCTTCTTCGTCAAGTGTTTAGATAATTCTTTATAAACAATATTAGAGAAGTGAGTACTTTTCCTTCTTCCTGTATAAACCATATTAAAAAATTTTTTTTTACCTTTATTGGTACAGCTTTGAATGAATGTTCATTGAACTTGAAAATGATATATCTATATTTATATAGATGAAGGTATATAACTGTAGTTGTACCTTCTGGTTCTAAAACTATAACTTCTAAGTAGAGTTTAGGTTTTTTAATTACCCTAGGCCAAGGGACACAGTGTGCACAGTAGGTCTTTATATATAAAAGGATGTCAACAACTGCCAACATCTTATCAAAGAATTGCTTCACTAAAAGATGCGTGGTGTGTAGGAGATGTTTGATTTTCTGGAACCAAGAGAGCTTTTCCTGATCATTGTCTAATATACTAGAAAGTATGCTTAGGAGTTTTTTGGTTTTTAACCCTTTTGAGAGATATAGGTAGATGGATGGAGGAAAGACCTTGGTGTAGGAGAATTTCTTTAGCAAAGATACGTTTTAAAACAATATACTTATTGTAGCATCAGCTTTAAATGTTGGTACAGTAAATGTATCATGTACAAAATTATTCTTTGCTCTATAGTCCTAAAGTCAGTGGTATGTGGTGATAAGAAAAACCCAGAGCACAGGTGAGTGAAACAGTGGCAAGGTATATCACTAGTTGTGTTTGCCTGGAATATGTTGCCTTGACTCCTTGGGTACTTATGACTATTTTTATGTCTAGGATCTCGCTGGAAATCCATGTCCAACCAAGAGAAGCAACCTTATTATGAAGAGCAGGCCCGGCTAAGCAAGATCCACTTAGAGAAGTACCCAAACTATAAATACAAACCCCGACCGAAACGCACCTGCATTGTTGATGGCAAAAAGCTCCGGATCGGGGAGTATAAGCAACTGATGAGGTCTCGGAGACAGGAGATGAGGCAGTTCTTTACCGTGGGGTAAGTATTCCTGGATTTAGCCCCCTGGGCTTTTCCTTCCCAGTAAGAAACCACAGGATGGTTACGGGCAGTGTGTTTGGCAAGGAAATTAGGGAAAGGAGGAGGTTGTCACATACCAAAAGGACTTGGCTATTATAATCTTTGCAGTGTCTCAAGTGCACAGCCTTGCAGAATGGCCCCTGCTCAAATCAAGATGAACCCGCAATAGCTCATTCCCAACTGGTCATCTTTTTCAGTCTCCCAAGTTAATCTAAGATGTTCAGTGCCCACACACAGAGTTTCTGGTAGTTTATTTAAACACAAACGCAGGGAGGAAAAAGTAAAAACGAACCCTAAGAAATCCCCAGAAGCTTTCTAGCTTCTCTGGGTGGTGCTTAGGACCCTAATCACAATAGTCTGCTTTTGTTGTGGGATCTACCACAAGATAATCGGCCTTGACATCGGTTAGAAGACCTCATTTTTGGCATAAGATCCAGAACTTCTGTTGCAGTAAATTATTCTGTGGTGGAAGCAGTAACAATGTGGATTTTCTTGTTTCAATCAGAAACTAGACATGTTTTGATATCTTCAAGTCTGATTTCATGTCGTTTTGTTTAAAAATTAGGTAATAGATTTCTGGTATAAATTTCGACTTGGCTGACTGGCTGTCTGCATTCATCAGAGGCCCCTCATAACCACGGCAGTCAGGATAAGTAGGGCTACAGCAGCCTATAGATTCCAACACACTCAGACCTGTGTGTCTTTTTTTCTACAGAGGTCTATTAGGGACTGGCAAACCAGAGGACCATCCAGGAGGTAGAGGCCAGGAGCAGCTGGAATCAGACTGGGGAGACATTTAGAAAGGGGTTTGAGAGGGAGAAGTGTAGTAAACAAAAGGGAAGCTGCATTCACTGTTAACTTGAGGGAGAATTGAGGAGCCGTACTCTCCCAGGAAAATAAGAAAGCTCCACTTAAAGGTGGAGAAAGAGATACCTTTAAGGGAAAAGAGGAGCTATTTTTAAGGACCCTCAAAATGTAACTCTATGGAACAAAAAGTTGGTTTCAGAAGCATGTGTTTAAAAGCACAAAAATTAATTTGAAATAGTTCATAGAATACAAGAACAAAAAAGAAGCCAATAAAATGAGCGTGGGTCATGAATTTATACAATACACCAGAGTGTTATGGGGAGAAGCACAGACTTTGGAGTCTGACTACTAGGTTTGAGTACTGATCGTGCCACCTATTTGGGCATATTATTTAATTTCTCTAAGCTTCTGTTCTCTTGTGTGTGAAATGAAACAAATAATAGTACCTATCTTCTAGGATTGTTGAGAGGATTCAGTGAGGCAATACTTTTAAAAGTACTTGCATTTTGCTTGGCAAATAGTAAATAAAATAAATAGTAAATAAAAATTAGCTCCTATCATTAGCATTACTATTTAATATTCATTTACTATTACAGTAAAGCTATATTTTATATCACCTCAAAAGATAATCATTGAATTTATTTATACTGTGGCAAAACATTTTCAAGGTAAAGAGAGGCTTAAAGCTGCTTTATTATTTGAGGATCCCAATATATTAACAAATGAAAACATATCAAAATGAGATTATCAAACTTCTATTATAAATGTTTGCATTTTAAAAAGTGATGTTTTTAACACCAAGGAGTATAATGCAATGTAATTGGGCTATTCACATGATAATTGGAAGATTTATGAAAAATACCAATTCATAGTGCACTTTAGGTAGCATGGTCATGGGTAACAAAATACAATTTTAAGACTGTTTGATAAATGTCTTCTTTTCATCCTGCTCCCAGTTTTAGTTCCCTGATGCTTATTTGAAATTATGAGACTGCAGTAATTCTGTTTAATTTGGTCCCTTTTACCAAAGTGCATGTTAAAACAGCTCTGGATCAAAATATCTCAACACGTAAAAATGCATATAAAATAAAAAACTAAAACGACTTAATAACACCTACCATTTATTGAGTGCTTGCTGTATAGTAGGTGTTTTAGATATACTAAATCATATAATCCTCAAAAATAAGATAAAGAAATTGAGCCTCAGAGAGATCCTATGTCTGCCAAAAGGTGAGAAAGAGCAAAGGTTCAAATCCAGTTCCGTGTACTTCCATCACACCAAACTACTGTCCACCTAGTGCAGCATCTATAACTTCCTGTCCTCACCACGTTGCTCTATAGCAAAATAGGTCTCATACTCCTGTTCTGCAACAGTCATGAGTATGGCTGTAACATTTTAACAAAAGCATCTATAACCTAGAGAAAATGAGGGCTTTGATTGTGGGGTGTGATGTCATAAAAGGAACTTTGAAATTTATGGACTAAGGATCCTGCTCCAGGGATAATCTAGGAGAGTCCTTTATGGAAGGATTATTTTAGACTGTGGAAGGGGGGCTACAGAAGTGCAAACAGATGATCAGAATGTCTTATTCCTTAATCTTCAACACTAAGCATTTTCCTATCACCAGCTTTGGTAATACTACTAAAAGCCAGCTATTATTTCTGCTTAAGAAACTGTATTTTTGTTTAAGTAGCTGTATTTGATAGATTATTAACTCCCTGGGGTTCGTCTTTGGAAATTGATCTTCATTAGATGTGAGGTTATTACAAGAGGAGTAGGAAGAAAAACAAACAAGAAATTCAAAGATTGCTATTGACTTCTTGATGGAATGGGGGTGAGATCAATTTTTATAGCTGATTTTGAAAAGACATGCGTAACTTTCAAGTCAATAAAATTACATATATTGCTCAACATTATCATGCATTTTACTGACTACACAACTGTTGTTGATGAGTTAGATTTTTTTTAAACTTAGCTGTTATGATTGAATTTATCACTCACATGGAATGGAGTAAAGTTAGCTCTTACCTTGGATTTAATTGGATCCCTTCAATTGACAGGTTAAGTGTCAGAATTTTATAACAATCCTAATAAGAATAGTATTAATGTTTAAATTATATTCATTAGGGTACGTATAGTTATAACGATTTCTTTTCCTAAAGAACTATGTCCAAATGTATTGCATTCATTGAAATTACTGTTCAATAATTTATCTGTGAATTAATAGAGATTTATACAGAATACCATAAAATATTAAATTTGGGGCTACTTTTTAAGTAATAATAACTGTAAATTATTGAATACTCACTATATTATATATATATATATACTGTGCTGAGTGAATCATATAGATTATTGCCAATACAACAAATTTACAAGATAGGCAGTATAATCCCTCTATAAGGTTGAAAAACATTCAGAGACTTTAAATAATTTTTCCGAGGCCACACAGCTAGTAAATGGCAGAGCTGAGATTTAAAACAGGCTTATCTGAATCTGAAACATATGTCCTTTTCACCATTACACATACCTCTCAATTAGAGCCTACAAATTGTTTAGAAGCCATATAGTGTCGTGGTTAAGAGCATCATTTCTGGAGCCAGCCTGTTCTGGCTTAAATACTGGATCTGCTTCTTCCTGATCTGGGAATTAATGTGCAATAATCTTCCTTCCTCTAAACTCACTACTTGCCCTTGAGAAACTTTTTTAAACTCTCTGTACCTCGGTTTCCTTCATATCTAGAATGGTGATGATAATATCTACATCACAGGACCCTTGCGAAGACTAAATAACTTAATTATATGTAAAGTATTTAAAACAGTGTTGGGCACATGGTAGGCCCTAAATTAGGGTAAATATTATTCTAGAAAAATAATGCTATGTGATAAATATATTTTTATATTATATTAAAATAATTTTCTATTGTTTTATTTTGTAAGTAATTTGAACATTTGCTATTTTGGTCTTAATCGTAAAGATATTGAATCAACTATAAGACACTTATAAATCTACTATTTTCACTGACTGTTTAATTCAGTACTGCCCTTCTTTAAAGAGAGCTGTAGCCAATAAATAAAGTAAAAAGATTGCTATTATTTCCATTCCTTCCTGCAATATCAACTAAAGATGTGTTACATATAGGCTTATTTCCTAATGAAACAAACTTCACTACCTTCATTTATAGGCCCTGAAGGATCAGCAAACAATGGGGCTTTGCCAACAAAAATATGTAGTTCTTTTGCAATTGGCAAAGCTGGACTTCAGAAATGTTCTTGTGATTTGAAAAGCGTGCAACAACTGGGCTCTGTTAGGGCCAGCATTAACTCTTTAATTGGGCTGAGAGTGAGAGTTCTTAGCCATCTCTTCTCATACCAGTGGCATGCATTCATTTTTACAAGCTTCTACAACCTTTGTTTTGATGTGCACATTCATTATTTGTAAAGCCCTATACCTGCCAGCAATTTATGTTTGTGAAATCTGCAGTGTTTGGATTTTAACTTTGCAATTGATCTGTAAAGGAAGGAAACATGCTTTTTAGGAAAGTAATTTCTGATAGACAAAACTTGAGCTTGCTGGCTGAATTTTTCGTTTTGTTAATAGATTAACCAGTCAGTTGGTGAGGGCCTATTTGCAATCAGCTATTTGCCCAGCACTATAATAAATTAATATAATCCACAAGGCATTATTTCTGTACACAAAAACTTTCAGGGAATGCCATAGTCAGAGAAGCCAGATACATACATGAATGGATCAGTAAATATTAGTTACACACATGTATTCGAAAGGTATACATAATGCTACACATAATGCGTAACAAAGTATTAATCTTGATTTTATAGACAAGAGCAAGTGAAGCTCAAAGGAAGAAAGGGTAATATGAATTAGGGCCAAAAAAAGAAGAAAAAGAAAAAGTTAAGAAAAAAGAAAAATAAAGTAAAGAAAAAGTAAGATAGGTAGGATAGAGCAAAATTTTGGAAGCCTTTGAAAGCCAGGCTTCTTCAGCTGTAATTAGCTATGCTCACTTAATTTTTTTTTCTCTTTTTATGCTGATAATGACAATAAGAACAAGATCAGGGTAACTATTAATTTATGATCTTGCATCCACAAAGTCAGTTGTAACTTAGAAGGGGCAGAGAAGTCATCTACTTCAAGAAACCAGCCATTGCAGGAGTGCTTTCCAAGTTCTGCTCAAACTCTTCCAGGCCTAGAGAGACAGCTCACTACTTTCCAAGGCAGATAGTTCCTTTGTGAAACATCTAGGAAAGTTCTTTTCTCGTAACTGAACCATAATCTTCCTTTCTGCTACTTTGTAGCTTGGTTCTAATACTCTTTTTTGGTCTCTCCTAGAACAAATCTTTTACTTACTTATGAGGATAATCATTAAAGCACCTAAATATGATTATACTTCCATCCCTCTTCCACCATCCTCCCTCCCAACCATCTAGTCTCATTATGCTCTTTCTTCTCTAGATAAGCTACACAGGTTTTCCTTTTTCTTTTTCTCTCATTCACTAGCTTGTTCCTTCATTTATTCCTTGTGTTCAACAGATCATTTACTGAGTGTCTCCAATGTTGCAGGCATTGTCTAGGCTAGAGGCTATATCAATGTTAAGTCCTGTCCTCATGAAGCATACGTTCTAGTGGGGGTGGTCAGATAATCAGTCAGTATCAATAGTGGTAAGTGCTTTAGAACAAAGTAAATTAGGGATAATGACTTTAAGGGAGTTTCATAGGATGGGGTGCAATTTTAAATAGGGTTGTCATGGAAAACCTCATTAAGAAAGTAACATTTAAGCAAAGACCTGGGCCAGGTAAAAGAAGGGAAGAACTAGACAGAGAGAAGAACAACTGAAAAGGTTGGGAAGCAAAACTATTCCTTGATCCATGGCCTACAGAATGGATGTTGTGTTAGCAAGCATGAAAACAACATTAATCTTGTTGTACATCTCCATCAAAGCTCTTGGGTTCCCAGGTGCATTGTCAATAAGCAGTAAGATTTTTGAAAGAAATCCCTTTTTTTTTCTGAGCAGTAGGTCTCATGAGGGGGCTTAAAATATTCAGTAAACCATGTTGTAAACAGATGTGCTGTCATCCAGTCTTTATTGTTCCATTTATAGAACACAGGCAGAGTAAATTTAGAATAATTCTTAAGGGCCCTAGGATTTTCAGAATGGTAAATGAGCTTTGGCTTCAACTTCAAGTCACAGCTGCATTACCCCCTAACAAGTGAGTCAGCCTGTCCTTTGAAGCTTTAGAAGCCAGGCATTGACTTCTCATCTCTAGCGATCAAAGTCCTAGATGGCATCTTCTTCCAATAGAAAACTGTTTCATCTACATTGACAACCTCTTGTTCAGTGTAGCCCCCTTCATCCATGATCTTAGCTAGATCTTCTGGATAACTTGATGCTGCTTCTACATCAGCACTTGCTGCATCACCTTGAACTTTGGTGTTATGGAGATGGCTTCTTTCCTTAAACCTCATGCACCAACCTCTGCTAGCTCCAAACTTTCCTTCTGCCTCTCTCAGCCTTTATAGAATTGAAGAGAATTAGGACCTTGCTCTGGATTCAGCTTTGGCTTAAGGGAATGTTTTGGTTGGTTTGATCTTCTATCCAGATCACTAAAACTTTCTCCATATCAGCAATAAGGTTCTTTCTTTTTCTTATCATTCATATGTTCACTTTTAATTTCCCTCAAGAACTTTTCTTTGCATTAACAATTTGGCTAATTGTTTCGTGCAAGAGGCCTAGCTTTCTGCCTGTCTTGGCTTTCAACATGCCTTCCTCATTAAGCATAAATTATTTCTAACTTTTGATTTAAAGTGAGAGACTCTTCCTTTCACTTGAACACTTAGAGTCCATTGTAGGGTTATTAATTGGCCTAATTCAATATTGTTGTGTCTTAGGGAATAGAGAAGCCTGAGAAGAGGGATAGAGAAGGGGGAACAGCATTTATCAATTAAATTTGCCATTTTATGTAGGCACAGTTCATAGCATCCCTAAACAGTTACAATAGTAACATCGAAGATCACTGATTACAGATTACTGTAACAAACATAATAATAATGAAAAAGTTTGAAATATTGGGAGAATTACCAAAATGTGACACAGAGACATGAAGGGAGAACATGCCATTGGAAAAATGACACCTATAGACCTGCTTGATGCAGGGCTGACACAAACCTTCAATTTGTAAAGAATACAGTATCTGTGAAGCACAGTAAAGTGGTGCACAGTAAAATAAGATATGCCTGTAAAGAATAAATGCTGAACAGCATCAGCCACTGATTTGAAGTTCATGCTTATAAATTTAGGCACTAGTCAACATGATAGTAAGTTTTCTCCAGTCAAGTTCAGCTGTGTGGGTGCAGTCATAGAGTAGGCAGAGAATTAGACTAGAGTTGGAGTTTTGCCATGAAGAGAAATGAGAGTATAGGTGAAGTAGTGATTAACCACAGAATTTAAATGGGGTAAAGAGGGAAATGAGGACACAAGTGGCGAGGGAAGGAGGAGGGACAGTGAACGTAGGTGGTAGGATCAAAGAATTGCAAGTCTTCGTGGAGTAGAATTGTTGAGCTGGGATACTAGAGGGAGAAAACTAGAATGTGATGGTCAGAGTGTGAGATGTTTAAAATTAAAATTAGGGGGAGGTTACAGTTGTAAATAACAAGGTCTGGTGTATGACAAGGAAGTGAGTGACCCAGATAGGGAGGGGATCAGATTATCAGTGGAGAGGAGGTCAAGAAACCAAGATAGCAAGATGTTGGAATGATCATCTATGTGGATGCTGAAATCTTCAAGAATTATGTCAGGAGGAATGTTGGAGAGAGAGCAACAGCGAGCCAGGAACTAACATCCTTAAGGAATGGGTGGGAGGCAGGAGGGCAGTAGATCCATATTGAGGGTTGTGGGTGACATACTCTGATGACATGAGATCCAAAGCTATTTTTAAGATGGAGGGATAAAAAATAGCTTGGAAGAGGCAATGAGGAGCTAGGAAGACAGTTTCCCCACCTCCAGGCCCATTAGTATGAGGCATGTGGAAAGAAGACAGCCAATGTACTTTGTGAAAAGAAAATGCACCGTTTGATAGTTGTGTATGGTATGCAAAGTCTATATTATAGATTGTGCTGGCCAAATTGGTGAAATCTATAAAATGGATTAATATCACAGTAAAAGTTTCCACTGTATACTCATAATATGATGAAGGAAAAATTTTTGTTGTAATAATCCAAATTCAGAAAAAAAGTTAATGAGGCACTTACTGACTTGGGCAGGTTAGCATGAAATTTAATTTGTATTAATTTGCCCAAAACTGAGGAAGCAAGAAATACACTGTTTTTAGGATTTGATTCTATAAGAGGAAAACCAGTATTTTATAAGATGTTTCTATACATAGATTTAGATTCATCTAGCACCTTCTTCCTTCAGGTAGTCAAAAAAAAAAAAAAATCACCATGAGAATCATAGAAAATGGATCTATATCAGGTATTTACTGTCAACTGAATGCCAACAGGCTCTATGGAAATCAGGAATTTTTATGAGGTATAGTGAGCTTAGTGTATCTGTACATTGAATATCTATAAAGGAAAGAGTGGTGGAATTTGAGTCAGGTAACCTGGGTTTAAATTCTGACTCTGTTGCTTATTGAATGTGTGGCCTTAAGCAAGGCCTTATTTTCTTCTCTGATAAATGAGAATAACTTGTGGGTTTGCCATGTTAACTGAATGAGGTAATACATATGAAAGCATTTTATGTGTTACGTTAGTCAAAAGTTAAGGAATCATTATTTTGCCTACCTGGTGATTGAGAGAGCTTGTTAAAACACTATCAGATATCTCACACAGTGATTCTAGGCTATCTCTACCATTTTTTCTTCTACCAGGCAGGAAGGCATGCAGGCCTTTGTGAGAAAATTATGCTCCTTCTGGACACATCAAAGTATAGCTGGTAACTAAGCTACTTCTTCATAGATTCAGAGTGTTATCCTATTAGAGTGAATGGGCAGAAAGTTCCAATAATAATATATAAGGTCAATAAAAATTATCTATAAGAGGTGATTGACCTGAAGCTATGAGGAGCAAGGACCTGTCAAGACTTTCTGTGGCTCCAACTTTATAAATATATGGAAACTGAGGCTCAGAAAGGATAGCTACAATGACATTTTGAAATGAATTTAAAATTGTAATTACTGTACATAAAGATTGAGAAATAGTTGGTGAATATCCATGAGACTATTACTTCAGTCATGGACTCTGAGCTAGGTAGAACTTAATTCTTATTACCAGTTATAATGTCTCAAGTGAAATTGAGAGATTAGAGTAGCCATGTCTCTTCATTAGAGTAGCCATGTCTCCTTGAAGAGGGAGAAGACTGACCTTGATAAGTTTATTTGAACTGGAGTAACATTATGAAGGA
Source organism: Cabassous unicinctus (assembly GCA_029593785.1). NCBI lineage: Eukaryota > Metazoa > Chordata > Mammalia > Cingulata > Chlamyphoridae > Cabassous > Cabassous unicinctus. The sequence continues at coordinate 14,823 of JAQZBX010054713.1, forward strand.
ATGATGTGATGTGACTAGACCTTGGCACCTGCTAGAATCTAGGATGAGACAATGTGTCCATTATTCTGTTGAGTTGCAGAGCTCTCACTGGTCTTTGCTCCTGACTCTTCCAACCCCTAGCTCCAGTTCCAGCCCAGGACCTCTGGAGTAGTGATGGTCAAAGTGATCCTTCCATAATTAGGAAAAGAGAAGCTTCAAGGAGCTTCTCTACATGTTCAGGATGGGAACCAAATACATGCTTGCTAAATCTGATTCTTAGGGTCATTCTCAATTCATTTTGCCATTTTTATCTTTCCTCTGTACAGTTCTTGAACTGAAGTGAAAATGACACAGCCTGTTTAACAGTGTTACTATAATGTGCTATTAATTCCACTATTCTCTATTTGTAAATTTCTAGGATATTTTGAAAACTAGTTTCCCATGTAATTTTATGGAATTAACTACAGGATTTATTCCAGATGCCAAGTGTTATCCCGGCATTGCCATATTTTCAATATTAAAAGAACCCAAATTTTGGTTTGCAAAACCATCAGTGCATTGCTCCATTGTATTACTTAACCCCCAACCATAGCATCAGGGGGATTTGCAGGACTCTTCCAGGGAATATCTTTGTCATATTCTGTCATTGCGTAGAGTCAAGTAGGGCCTCCTTTGGAATGTGAGGGGTATGAATTCTAATACCATACAGAAGAACATAGATAGACCAGGTAGGTAGGTGGGTAGGTTTGTAGGTAGGTAGGTAGGTAGGTAGGTAGGTAGGTAGATAGATAGATAGATAGATAGATAGATAGATAGATAGATAGATAGATAGGTAGGTAGGTAGCTGTTCCATCTGTTCATTTTATTTTTTGAATCTATACAGGCAACAGCCTCAGATTCCAATCACCACAGGAACAGGTGTTGTGTATCCTGGTGCTATTACTATGGCAACTACCACACCATCACCTCAGATGACATCTGACTGCTCTAGCACCTCTGCCAGCCCAGAGCCCAGCCTCCCAGTCATCCAGAGCACTTATGGAATGAAGACAGACAGCGGAAGCCTAGCTGGAAATGAGATGATTAATGGAGAGGATGAAATGGAAATGTACGACGACTATGAAGATGATCCCAAATCAGACTATAGCAGTGAAAATGAAGCCCCGGAGGCTGTCAGTGCCAACTGAGGAGTGTTTGTTTGCTGAGTTAAAATACTCTGACATTTCACCCCATGTTCCCAACAAAAAGTTCTTAAGGAGCCCGCATGCATTTGTGGCTCCACAATTACATCAGCAGAATGGTCTTAATTGTTTTGTAAAGTGTGAGACAGATTAAGTTTTCCCTGATTTTTCATGAACTTGAGTTTTTGTCGTTATTGTTATTGTTGTTGTTGTTTTTGATTTAGGTGAAGACATATTAAATATGAGACACCAGGACTTGAAAACTGATCTCAACCCATAGCTGTCTTACAAGTCTTATATTTTTGTCTTACTTTTTTTTTTTTTTTCCCTTTTGGATGTTGATAAAGTTTTAAGTTACTGTTTTAGATGGGGTTAAACATTCTCACTCAGGTATGCTGTGCCGGCCTACAGGTTGTGAATGTGTTTTTATTCTGAATTATTTTAGAAACAACTGAGGATTTCATATTGTGAAACAGAACAAGTCCACAGCGTGTGCAGCTGCATGTAAAGCATATTCAAAAGGCCTCGGAATTCCATTTTTTCATGTGTAGAGTTAAACTTCGAATGTGCCAAACTTTTTCGTAACTTTTGAATCTTAATATTTTAAAGTCTTAAAGGAGACACTGCAAAGTCTTAGACAATCTTTGGCATCTTAAAATAAAATAGCAAACCACACATTTTTTTTCCAGAAAATGATAAAGTACTCAGGAATCTGGAGACAAGATATTGTAAGGAATGAATAAGGTTGCCACAGTGCATGTACCCAATTGCGTTTGCCTCTTGCTGTGCCATCAGTGTGTGGCGTGGAATGCCGTGTGCACACCAGAGCGATCACACCAGATACCGACATGGTGGTCTTCTCCGCCTGAGGCCACCTCTCACTACATCCATTATCCCTTTGCCTCACACCCTGACATTCAGTCTTAACACATTTTCTCTTAAATAATTTATTCATTCCAGAATGTCAAGGGTCCACTTACTATTTATTAAAAAAACAAAACAAAACATTGTTGGTGGCATTAATTTAGTAAATCCTGTTTTCCATCCTCCTTCCTCAAAGAACTTTTCAGTCTTTTCATCTCCTTCTCCTGCTAGATACAAAAGATGTACGTAGTGATTTTATGTCCCCAGAGCATCTGGAAGCATTTCCGAAATAAGATACTATTAAATACCTATATTGTTGCTTTTAAACATGAGTTGTCCATCTGGCTACAGGGCTATATATTTGGATATAGGTATAAAACCTTATACTTAAACAGGCATGCTCCTGAGCTTCACTGTGACCTTGAATCTTTTGCCAGAATTTCCACCAATTCTGTTCAGCAGCAAATAGGAGGGTCAGCATGAGTGGCATGTCCCCTGTATTCAGTTCAGCAGCAAGAGTCAACAGTGGTGACTGCCAGGGAGGAGAGTCTCACAGCCTAACCTGAAGCCTAAGGCTTGTGGGCCATGCAGGAGTTGACAGTGAAGCTGACACAGAAGGCACTTTTATGCTGAGCTGCCTCATCCCAGCTGGCATGTCTAGAGAGCTCTTTGCAAAATCCCCAGGATGCAAGAAGCCACATGACAGCCTGAAAGCAAAGATAGAAGCAAAGAAGCATGATACCTCCAAAGAATGAAAGCAAACCATAGGGAGGAAGAAGGGAGAAAATGTGTTCCCTATATGGTATATTCCTGTTAACTCTGGGAAACAGACTGCTCCTGAGACAGCGGAAGTTTTACTCTGCCTGACTCCCTGTATCTGTGGCCACATGGGGACATGCCTTCGTGTGGACAAAAGTAACTACACTGGTCACACAAGGATTTCCCTGGAGATGTGCTGATGGCCTGGGAAGCAGTGAAGTTCATTCCCCATCTCATAACTACAGGGAGCTCTGCCATGCTGTTTTGACCTTCCTGAAACCCAGACTGATTGCCTGTGGGGGACCACATGGGAAGTGGTTCAATGGGAGAATGTCAGTGAATGGAACAGGTCATCTCATGGGACAACCCAGAATCTGATCACCAGGACATAGGAATGGCCCCATCAGATTTCTTGAGCCATTTTGTCACTCGGAAGAAAATAGTGTACCTATATATTTATTTAAAGAGTGCTCAAGGCCATACCTAATAGCAATAAATAGGTCTAGCCCAAGATATTACCAGCTATGTCATTAGCTGGGAGTGCTCTCGATAAGCTGATTAAGGTACTGATAGAAACATTTTGTTCTTAATATTGGTTGGAGATTGGAACTTTGTTTTTGTACATTTATTTAAAATGAGGAGGAGGTCATTTTTCTCAAAAAAAAAAATGAGTATTTATTATCGTCTTACCGATTGCTTGGATTATATACCTCTCCTCAGTTCATTCTCATATTTTCTTTCTCTCTCTCTGGCTTTTGCATTTGCTCTCTCTTACTTCTTTTTTATTTTGTTGCATAGGTAGAGTGCTGTATGGCTAGCATTGTATGGTATGTAATTAATTTTGCACAAGGGCAACATTTAGAATAGTAAGTTACTTTTGTTTGTTTTTATGACCATGCCAAAATAATATTCTGGGCTGGTGGAGAACAAAGGACTGTTCTTTAGGATTGAAACTTGATTTTGCTTGTAGTAAAAAAAA
>JAQZBX010054714.1:0-18589 GCA_029593785.1 Cabassous unicinctus
GGCGTGTGGGGGAATCCGGTGTGGAGGGCGACGCAGTAAAGAAGCTGCGGAGACGAGGCTGGTGGCGCAGGTCTGTTTATTCAGGAAGTGCAACACCTTTTATAGGGCATAGGGGGATGTGGCAGTTGCCGATTGGCGGGTTCAGGAGCGGCAGGAAGATTGTGGCGCGAACAGGGAGGAGGGTAGGGATTGGTGGGTTCAGGGATGAATGGTGGTTAGGCATTGGTGGTTGCTGTTGCTAGGGAGGAGGGCAAAAAACTTTAGGCGCGAACTTCCCTAAACTTCCGTGAATAAGGCTAGCTGTTCTTTGTTCCTAGTTTTAGCCTTAGCGGCCATGTCAAAGGGGTGTTGGGAGAAGGTGCTAGAGCTGATAAGGTGCCTGAAGAGTTAAAGGGAGTAGGAGCGGGAAAGATGTTTTTCCATATCCTATAACAGACCTCATAGGCTTCCAATGTGTATGTCACCCCAAACAGAGGGTCTCCTGAGGTCTCTGGAGACACCCAGGTCCTATATAAGGGGGGGTAGCCCCAGAATTTTGTACCTTATCAGTGGACACTACTTTGGAATCCTTGCTCCTGCGAGTGACAGTGTTGGACCCAAATATATCTTCCCTGGACATGGTCCATCTGTCCCTTCTATTCAAACCTATATGTGGTGCCGTAGTTTGTAGGTGTACTTCCAGAGACCAGGGTCTTTGGGCTGTCCATGTGCCAGCTGGACCCGGAATCTTGGTGGAGCTGCAACTCCTACTCTCCAACTCAATGGGCTCACCCTGGACACCTGGTGGAGAGATGATGATGGACAACGGGCATCCCAGGGAATGGAGATAATGTGTAGCTGCAGGCAGGATAATCCCATCCATCTTATCCATGGGATATAAGCCCCCTCTCACTTGGAGGTGGGGTGGACATCACTATCTCAGACTCCTCAGGAATGGGGAAAGAGCTACAGACTAGAGTGTATTTAGTGGTATTCTGTTATAGACATATTGTTATTCACACAATGGAAGTAATTACAACATTAATGTGGAGCCAGTGGCCACCTGATGCTTTGGGGGCAGGAAGAGGGAAAAGCAGTTGCAATACAGGGGCTTTTTTGGTACTTGGGAATTATTCTGAGTGACATTGCAATGACAGATATAGGCCATTTTGTATTATCATATAACATGCAGAACTGTGTGGGAGAGAGTTTGGTCTACAATGTGAACTATGGTCCATGCTTAGTGACAAAGCCCCAAGATATGTATATCTATTGGAGTTGATGTGCCACTCTGATGAAGGATGTTTATGTGGGAGGTTGTGAGAGGAGTGGGAGGTGGGGCATATGGGAATCCCTACAATTTTTGTGTAACATTTATGTAATCAAACTATCTTTTAAAAAATAAAGAAAATTAAAAAAAAATAGTCACAGAGAACATAAAAAAAGAAAGAAATACATTCCCCTAAAAATAGACTTTGTGTAGTTCCATTGAATTCTGTACTTCAATAGAGCAAATATTAATCTATACCACAAAAAATGAATTTGCTACTGAAAGTGGGGAATGAGCTTTAGAAAATCAAGAAATTTTTCATGTTGTTCTATTCCCTCTTCTGCCATGCTGTGTTTTTTTTGTGTGTGTTTTATCTCATCTGAATCTATAAGTTGATTACTCCCTCTATTTGGACTCAAAGAAGAATTCAGTGCTTCTATAGTAATGGATAAATGGATTTATGAGTGCCCAATGAGTATGACACTCTCTACTTAACATTAGCTCTCTATCTCTACTTCTCCTGTCAGAAATTTGATGGGTTCCATTTACAATTTGCAGTATTTGGAGTCCTCAATAATGTATATTATTGTGAGCACATGTAGCACAGTGGTTGAGAAACAGCTTTGCACGTTTAAGGTCCCAGGTTCAATACTTGGTGCCTCTTATAAATATATATATATATTAATATATGTAAGTTTTCATTCTAGCCCACTTCCTGTTTCCTGTGAGTGCTAAGTGTTTGAGTCTGGCATGACAAAAGACTCAGTGGTCTGAGGGGGTGTCTTCCTCCTCCTTCCTATGTTGGTTTGGAAATCAGGATCTGGGCTTATCTTGCAGTGACTTCAATGTGTACTGGTTAGTAGCTGGAATGAAAAGAGGCCATTTGTTAATGACACAGATATTAGAATTGTTGATATATATCTGGGAAATAATTGTTCTACAAGAAAGGTGCTGTTGTTTAACTACATCTTTTCTTATCCTGTCACTAAATGTAGTAGGAAGAAAATTATATTTCCAAGGAATGATATGATCATACTATCTGAGATCAATTACAGACCAATGTTGAACACCACCTGTATTAGTCAGCCAAAGGGGTGCTTATGCAAAGTACCAGAAATTGTTTGGTTTTTATAAAGTGTATTCATTTGAGGTAGAAGCTTACAATTACAAGGGCCTAAAGAGTTCAACCCAAAGTTTCTTCCTCACCAAAGCCTTTTGCCACCTGTTGAAGCAAGATGGTGTATGACCTCTGCCTTGTCTCTCCTTCTTTCTTCCTCTAAAGTCTCTGTGGGCCTGGCTTCTTCCAATCTCAGCTGTAGGTTGTCTTAGGGCTCATCTCTCTTCCCAGGGATTTAGCTGTTTGAGCCTTCTTTCTGTCACATGGCAGGACCAAAATGAGCAAGTTCTCTCCTCTTCTGCATCTTCCTCTGTGTATGTTCTTCTTCTGTGTGTCTTCTTGGGTGTGTTTCCATTTATATAGCCCACCAAGAGCATGGGGACTTAATCTGAGTACACCCTACTGATGTGGTTGAATCAAAGCCCTAATTTTAATATAATTTAATCAAAGATATCTCAGCTGAATCTAATACAATCAGAGGGTATCAGACCCAGAGGAACAGACCAGTTTACAAACATAATCCATATCTCTTTTTGAAATTCATAAATAATATCAAATTGCTAAACTCTACCCTTTGCATTCCAAAAATACATTAAAATATTTTTAAAAAAATCCTTAGATTAATAACAATGCTAAGTACAAAATCATATCACAATCTATTTAAACAAATAAAGTTTGTGTTGGGGCAAGATTCTCTCTGGCTGTAGAACTGTGAAAATTACAAAACAATTTATCTGCTTTCAATATACAAAGGGGCAGACATTGAATAAATATTTGCATTACCATAACGAGAATTTTGGAAGGAAACATGAGTCCCTGGTCCCATACAGTTCTGAAAACTTGGAAGGCATATTCCATTAGATTTCAAAGTCTGAGAGTCATTCTTAAGATGATGGTTTATTCTCCCTGGAGCCTCATGAGGGGCCCTCTCAACAGGCTTGCCCAATGGCCATTTTGTTGGTTCCACCCTCATAAAGCATCTGGGTGGTGACTGAGCTCCAGACTTCACCCTCCAAAAACAATAAGGTGATGGCCACTCATTCCTCAATCTCTTGGGTACAGTATCAACCCCCTTAGTATAATGAGGTGGTAGCCACATTCTCTATCTCTGTTGTACAGACTCAACCCTCTCAGAACAATGAGTTCATGATATGGCCTTCCCTAATCTATGGTGGACAGACCCACCCCACTCAGAGCAATGGGATGTAGACCTCACATTTCCTGACCTATGGGGAAGAGACCCACCAATCTCAGAGTACTAGGGTTTTGGCCTCATTCTCTCCACACATGAAGAATGTGCTCCACACTCTCTGTAGCCTGGGGCAGCAAAATTACCCATGAACAGCAGGCTGGAACACCCATCCTCTTCAAATGCCAGGGCAAACCAATACTCTGTACACATAGGTGAGATTCCTCTCTTGGCCAAGGAGATGCCTTAATTCCACACCTCAACTTCCATGATTTTTCCTCTTAAAGATATTTTTCCTTCCTTATCTCCCCTCCATGCCCTTTTTTATTCCAAGCTGACAGTGGTTTTGTTTATACAGCTCTCACAAAAAGCGTGTTAGTTTAGCATTTGGGAAGCAGGGATCCAAGCCATCAGACAGTAAGACTTTCCACAACTCTTTCCTAGATAGCTGCATTTTCAGTCCTGACTTACAAATTCCAAATTTAGTTAATTCCTCAAGTGGGGTATTATCATCTGGGGACTGGATTTCCAGAGGCATGGAATTTCCAGAATCAGTTTCTGTTTTGTTTGTGCCAAACAATTCAGTTATCAGCTTATCTCTTTCTTCTAATATTTTGATACAAGCTGCAAGGGGAAGCCAGGCTGTATTTCCCACATTTAGTTTGGAAATCTCCTTAGGTAAATGTCCAAGTTCCTAACTTTCAAATCTTGCCTTCAATATAACATCAGAAATCAATCTTACTAAGTTCTCTGCAACTTTAAAACACACATTGCTTTTCCTCCAGTTTCCAATAATACTTTCATCATTTTCTTCTGTGGCTTTATCAGAAATAACTTTAGGCTCCATATTCCTAACAACAGACTCTTCAAAGCAGTCTAGGCCTTTTCCATCAAGCATCTCACAATTCCTCCTAAAAATACACCTTACCCATTTAGAAAATCATTCCAGCATTTTGATTAATTGTATCAGACTATACCCCACATCCCAGAACTAAAATTTGTATTAGTCAGCCAATGGTGAGCTGATGCATAGTTTCAGAAATCTTTTGACTTTCATAAAGGGTATTTATTTGGAGTAGAAGCTTACAGTTACAAGGCCCTAAAGAACCCAACTCTGGGTACAATAAGAGGTATTTTATCACCCAAAGTCTGTTGCCACCTGTTGATACAAGGTGGCTGCTGATATCTATAAGGGTTCAGCCTTCCTCTTTCCTCTTAAGGCTCTGTGGACCTCTTCCAATTTCATCTGTAGGCTGGCATAAGTCTTATCTGTCTTGGCTTCTCAGGTGCTCTATATTCTTCACAAAGTCAGCTGTAAACTGTCAGGTGAATATCTTATATGTTCCCAGGGCTCTAGCAATAAAACCAAGTTCTTACCTCTGTAGTGCCTTTTTCTGTGTATCCAATTCTCTGTGTTATTGACTGAGCATCTGTTTATATAGCCCACCATGTAGGCTGGGAATCAACCCTGCACTCATTAATGATGTGTTTGGATCAAAACCTTAATCTTGATTTAATCCAGTAAAGGTAATGCTTTTGAATTTAAGTCAATCTAAGGGTATCAAGTCCAGAGGAACAGATCAATTTACAAACACAATGTCTCTTTTGGAAATTCATAAAGAGGCTCAAACTGCCACAATAAGTAATAAATTTTTTGTCCTTTTAAGTAGTTATTTGAAAACTTTTCTATGAGTAATAAAATTGTTTGTAAATTATATTTGTTATCAGGAGAGAAAAAAAATTTCTATGAAATTTTCATTTCAGTTATTTGTGGTCATCAATTTAAGTATTTCTATTTGTTTCCATTTTACATTTTCTCTCTTTTGATATTCTCAAATTATCCATCTATTGTTTTCCTTACATGCTTTAGTTCTTTGTCATTTTTATCTTCTTGAGCCTATTGAGGGTAATATTTTAAAAGTCTCCCTGATATGTCTAAAGTGTTGTCTTCTTCATTGATGGCTTTTGGATTTTTGTCTTGTTCCTGTGGATTGGCAATGATTTCTTGTTTCTTTCTGTCTTATAATCTTTAATTGCATACTGTCCATCAGCTGTCTGGTTCTTAAATTTTTATCCAATTAGTGGTGAGACAATGATTACCTTGAGTGCTAATAGCTAACAGAAAACAAACACAACTAACAGATTTTGCCATTTGGCTACATGTTTGCTAATATTCTCTTTCAATGTTTAGCCCTCTTATCATGATATTATCCCTGAGGAGAATGTATAGTGCAGAGTCCACTCTGTCTTTTTTTTAGCCTGTATCCTGTCCTGGGCTTGTGCTTGCTCATGGTTTTAGGCATTAAACCATTAATAGGAATTCAAATGGCCCCTCCACTCCCCATGAAATAAAATATCACTCTCTTCTGTATGCTTTATATTATATGAAGCACATACTCTTTTGCTTCAGGCCAGTGTAACTTAATTATTTCTTACACTGCTTTAGGCTGGAATCAGTCTACTTCTGCCTGCAGAGTCTGTTCTGGGAGAACAAGCCCAAGAGGATTTTCCTTTTTCAGGATGCCACCTGATATATTGACAGGGAAATAGCAGCCACCTAGCACACACATATACACATAGGGAATAATCTGTGTGATGGTTTAAAGATGTATGTACAGCAAAATATATATACTTAAAAATATCTCATTCTTGTGGATATAATCCCATTGGTTTTAGGGCCTTTTAATGAAGAGACTTCAATTAGGGTGTGACCTACATCAATAAGGACTTAATCCTCTTACTGGAGTCTTTTTAAATAATCTATGGAAAGAGAGAGAGAGAGAGAGTCAAAAAGAGACAGAGAGACAGAGAAGCTATGGGAGCAAGAAGTTAAAATCAACAGAACCCAGAAGAGAAGGGAGAGTCAAGAAGATGCAGCCTTGTGCCTAGCCCTTTGTTAGAGGAACCAAGGATTACCAACAATTAGTCTTCATGGAGAAAGCAACACCTAGATGATGGCTTTATTTGGACATTCCCACAGCCTCAAACTGTAAGCTAATAAATTCCCATTGTTTAAAGATAATCCATTTCATAGACTATGCTATAATCATCCAAGGAAACGGAAACAACTTGCAACTTCTGTTACAGGCCAGCTCCCCATAATTGGCGCACAGATTTGATCCATATTGCAGTGAAGTAAGTATGGAGGAAGGGTAAGCAAAGGTACCATGAGTTTCTCCTACCATTTCTAATGCTGTATTTCCTTTATTCAGGACTTTGGGGAAAAAAAAATCTCTAGAGCATATTACTTTGCCACCTGGGTCGACCCCATCTCATGGATTAATGTCCTCATATAGTCATTCCAGAAACAAAGGAAGTGTAAGGATTTCCTTATACTCCAGTGGAATTTAGAATCTGGTCCTCAGAAATGATTAGACAGAGGTCATGTGTAGCTTGGTAAAATCCAGTTTACATAAGTGTGTTGAGCAAAGTACCCACACAAACAATACATGTAAATGGGACGCTAGAAAGATCACTTATTGTGAGACTTATCCACAAAAAGCCAAGAAATATTCATTGATTTTAATGACCACTTATATTAAAGTTTCTTGGGCCGTTGGGCATATTTCTAGTACATGCAGTGTCCAGGTGGAGAGAGAGAAAAAAAAGGCCTATTATTGAAGAAAGAGGTCCTGTTTGAGGGTTGGTTGCAGGAGGCAATCTGATAAAGATACCTTGCCTGTTTCTCCCTTTATGGCATCTGGAATTGCAGCTCTATGTTCACAGCTTCCTTCCACTGACATAAAATACCATTTTTTAAAATTATTTGGGACCAGAACAGTCAGAAACCATACCCTATTTCATTTTACCACATGCACACATACCACAATCAGTTCCTGAGCCTATGGTGTCACAACTAACACCAGGAAGAGTACAATAGTTCTGCTATTTCTCAGCATCTACACTTCTGTAGTACTCAGAATTGCTGCTGCAATGCCACTCCTACCATCTCAGGGAAATCTTCTCTCCTGCACCTGTAACCTTTCCTCTCTTCACTTTCTGGTAACTTCACACATTTGCTACTATTGCTGCAACTTCTCTTACTGCCTTGGCCTGGGTTATACGTAAGTCATTTTCTGTCAAAATGGTCACTTGAGATGTTTGTTGATAAGCACAAAATGCTCCCCTCCCACTAATTATTATAACCTCCTTCATTCCTTTACGGAGCCCAGAGATATTTACTGGGTGACTTAATTTGTGAGGAAGTGCTAATTGCTGCAAGGGTGACTAGATACAGACAAAATCACTGTCCTAGTAAATCATATTCTTGTTGGGAACATATAAATTATATATACTAACATAATTATAAATTATATTAAATATTCACAACTGACAAGGAGAATAAAATAACATGAAGAAGGGATGGAAATTATGAAATTATGTTATCAATTATGAAAGGGCTCACTGAGAAGGTGATAGAGGAAAGACAAGATCTGGTGAAAGTAAGCAAATGAGCTAGGGAGGATTTATGGGAAACACTAGGTATAAGCAACCTAACATTGTTAAAGTCCTCAGGAAAAAAGTATTGAAAAACCATGTTGTGCATTGAGTTGTGCCATGTAAAAAGATTTATTTTATTCCTTTGAATGTGATCTTATTATAAAATATGGCCAGTGAAGATATAATTTAAGACAAGCCAAATTTGTTCAGGATGGAGACTAATTTCATATGACTGCTGTCCTTCTAAGAACAGGAACATTTAGAGACACAATGAGTCACAAGGGAGAAGGCTATTTGAAAAGAGGCAAAGCTTGGAGTTATGCTGTCACAAGTCAAGGTAAAGCAAGTAGCCAGTAACCTGGAAACAATAAAGTTCTTCTTTTTAAAATCACCTACTTTGTTTTAATTTGTTAAGGTAGAAATAGGAAAATACACAAGATGATCAGAGGCAGTGAAAAAGTTTTGACTATGTGGAGAAGTATAGAGTGCAAACCAGGAGGCCAGATGAGGGAATTCTTATAATTCATTTTCAAAAGACAGACTTATTCTCTGAAAGTGATTGAAAGTTCCAAATTTCAGAGAGTGTGGGGTATATTCCCCAGGGATTGAGGAAAGAATGGCTGTCACCCAGCTGTCCTAAAAAGGTTAAACCTGTGACCTGGAGATTTGAGAAAGTTTGCCCAACAACCAGGTATTCTTGGTGGGTGAGGCCTGGATTTAAGCCACCACGGAGTTGCTTGATAAGTGTGGAGTCAAGAACATGACCACTGGGTAAGCCCTTGGAAAAGATGGGGCTGCTGCTCAGCTGGAACCCAAAGATGACAAGAAAACAGAGAGATTTTGAAAATGGAGTATACCCTGCAGGTTTTTCAAACTGTTTGGGTAACTCAACCCTTGTTTTCCTTCCAATTTTCCTTATGGCAATGAGAATTCTCTTATGATTCTATCTCCTTTGTATACAGGAAGCAGATAATTGCTCTCTCTCTTTCACAAATCCACAGCTGGAGGAGAATTTTGCCCCATAACAGACCACACCTATAACTGATTTTGATGAGAGTTGGTACTTAATACTGTTACTGAAATGATTTAATGCTTCTGAAATATTGTAATAGAATGAATGTATTTTGCATATGGAAAGAACATATATTTTGGGTTTCCAGAGGGTGGAATGTACTTCAATTCTTTTGTGGATTCCAGAAAATAATGTTCTTAAATTAAGTCATTCCTTTGCCTGTGAACCTAATATAGGTGGGGAGATTTCATTACTTGAGTTAAGGGCCACTTAATTAGATTACTTTAGAAAGGTGTATGTCTGGGTGGATCTTAACCCTCTTACTGTAGTCCTTTATAAATTGGATGAATAAACTTAAAAAAGCCACAGATGCAAAAAAAAGTGCTCCCAGACACTGATAATGGACATCCCAGAAACAGGATGCTTAAACGACAGAACCCATTAGAAGGAAAATTCCACAGGATCTGAGAGAGAAATCAATGGAAATTGAGAGAGAAAGCCACAGAAAGAGCAGCTAGAAACTGAGAGCAATGGAGCCAGAGGAGAAGGCAGAGACTTGCAGACTGTGATAGTGGAGTCCAGGAGTACTGATAGACAGTTTTCAAGAAGAGACCTATGCTGTTGTCTTGATTTAACCTTTTATCTCAGACTTGGAACTGTAAGCTTGTGGGTTAATAAACCCTAATTGTAAAAGTCATCCTATTTCTGGAATATTGATTTGGCAGCATTTAGCAAACTAAAAACATAGGTTACCATGGGGCTATTTTTGGGTACAGATGGAGAATAGATAGTTAAGCCTTAAAATGAACAGAGCTGCTTTTAGGAAAAGGGATTTTTTTAATTTATATTTTTAATTTTTTTTATGTTTTAAAAATACTTAGATTACATAAATGTTACATAAAAATATAAGGGATTCCCATATGCCCTGCTCCCCACATCACCCACACTTTCCCACATTAACAACAAAACTCATTAGTGTGTATGATGGTTAGGCTAACATGTCAACTCACCCAGGTAATTGTGTGTAGGTGTTTGGTCAAGGAAGCACTGGGCTAATTGTAATACAAAAGCATTTATGGGTTTCGGTCACCAGTGAATTTACTGCATGGATGGCTGATTACATCTGCACCAATCAGGGAGATTATATCAGAAATGGGTGATATTTTTATCCTATCAGTTGAATGCCTTAAAAGGGGAAGTGATTTCAACATTCAGAGAGAATTTACCAGCTCATCTTTGGACAGACAACTTCTCCCAGAAACTCATCAAAGACCTTACATTGGAGCCCCTGGTTTGCAGCCTGCCTGCGGATCCTGGTCTTGTGCGTCCCCATGGTCACATGAGAGACTCTTATAAAATCTCATATTATTGACAGATATCTTCTGTTGATTCTGTTTCCCACGAGAACCCTGACTAATACAGCTTGGTACCAGGAGTGGGGTAGTGCTTTTGCAATTACCAAAATGCTGGAATGGTTTTATAAATGGGTAAGGGGTAGTTTTTGGAGGAATTGTGAATGCTTGATAGAAAAGGCCTAGCTCACTTTAAAGAGATTGTTGACAGCAATATGAAATCTAAAGAAATTTTTTATGATGTCTTAGAAGTAAATAATGAAACTATTATTGGAATCGAATCCGTGTTTTAAAGTTGCAGAGAACTTAGCAAGATTAACTCCTAGTGTTTTATGGAAGACAGAATTGAAAATGGCAAACCTGAACATCTAGCTGAAGAACTTTCCAAAGTAAACTTGGTGAGTATGGCTTGGCTTCTCCTTGCAGCTTATAGCAAAATGCTAGACAAAAGAAATACACTGAGAACTAAACTTTTGGGCACAAAGAAAACAGAAACTGATTCCAGAACTTCCAGGTCTTTGGAAATCAAGCTCCCAGATGATAGTGCCCCATTTGTGGACTTAACTAAACTTGGAATTTGTAAATCAGGATTGAAGATGCAGTTATCTTGGAAGACTTGTGGAAAGTCTTACAGTCTGATGGCTTGGACCCCTGCTTCTTACATGCTAAACCAACAATGTTTTTGAGAGCGCTATATTAGCAAAACCACCGTCAGCTTGGACTTCAAGGGACATGGAAAGGAGACATTAGAGGAGAATGGCTTTGAGAAGAAAACTATAGAAACTGAGATCTGGAATTAAGACATCACCTTGGGCCAAGAGAGGAATCCCACCCATGTGTATAGAGAGGGTGAGTTTGTCCCAGCAGTTGAAGATGGTGGATGTTTCCACCCAATGTTCTGGGAGATTTTTGCCACCCCAGGGTGCAGAGAGGGTGAGTTTGCCCCAACAGTTGAAGAAGGTGGATGTTCTCACCCAATTTTCTGGGAGAGTTTTGCCACCCCAGGGTACAGAAAGGGTGGAGCACATTTCTCAAGGATTAGGGTGTTTAAGGTCACCACCTCATAGGTATGAGATGGGTGGGCCTGTCCCCCATGGATTAGGGGAGGCCAGGTGGTCAACTCATTGCTCTGAGAGAGTTGAGCCTGTATGCCAAAGGTTAGGGAAGGCCAGGTGGTCAACGACCTGCTCTGAGAGGTTTGAGCCTGTATGTCAAAGTTTAGGGGGAATGTTGTCTTCACCTCACTGTACTAGGGTGGCTAAGACTCTAACACAAAGATTGAGAAAGGTGTGACAATCACCCCAACACTATTGGAGGGTGAAGTCCAGAGCTTGGTCAATGCCCAGATGATTGATGAGGGTGGAACCAAGAAAATGGCCATC
The DNA here is from genome assembly GCA_029593785.1 of Cabassous unicinctus. Classification (NCBI taxonomy): domain Eukaryota; kingdom Metazoa; phylum Chordata; class Mammalia; order Cingulata; family Chlamyphoridae; genus Cabassous; species Cabassous unicinctus. The sequence goes on from JAQZBX010054714.1 coordinate 11,742, forward strand.
GGGCAAGCCTGTGGAAGCAGTGATACGCATGTGGCCCCAGGAAGAAGAAGCTATCATCTTAAGAATGCCTTTCAGACTTTGAAATTGAACGGAGGATGCCCTGTAGGTTTACTGAACTGTAGAGGACCCATGACTCATGTTTAACCTCCCAATTTCTCCTTATGGTAATGAAAATGTTTATCTTTTATTTTCATTTGTGTATTGGGAGCAGTTAAATGGTTTTGTAAGTTTCAGAGGTCTACAGCAGAAGGGATTTTTGCCTGAAGACAAATTGTATTTCTTTAAACTGATTATTATATGGTTTTGTACTTGCATTGTTACAGATTTAAGGTTTTTAATATTGTAATGTATTTCTGGAATTCAGAGTGTGGAGTGTGGCAGTTTGTTATAGTTATGAATTCCAAAAATAGATAATGGTTTATGCTTGTAAACTGGTCTGTTCATCTGGGTATGATTAAATTATGATTAGGTATTTGGGCCACGTCAGTAGGGTGTTGAGCCCTATCTCTTGTTGGGTCAGGTCTAAAGTTAAAGACATGGCAAAGGGCAGAGTTGGGGAAGTTTTGATGCTGGAGTTCTGATAAGGAAGGAGAGAAGGCCCTGGGGATAAAAAAAGTTTTACCATTCACCTGACAGTTCACAGCTGGCCTTTGGATAGAGGCAAAGCCTAGAGAACCTCATAGTCTACAGCTGACCTTGTGGAAGAAACAGAGAAGCTGAGCCTGGAGCCCCAGGAAGAAAGGAACCCAAGAAGCCAGAACCATGGCAAATGTTGGCAGCTGTCTTGCTCCTACACGTGGCAACAGACTTTGATAAAGGAAGAAACTTATGCTTTATGTCCTGGTCACTGTAAGCTTTTACCCCTAATAAATACCCTTTATAAAGACTGACAGATTTCTGGTATTTTGCATCAGCACCCCTTTGGCTGACTAATACAGAGTGGTATATTCATTGCAATTGATGAACACATTTTGGAGCATTGCCACCAAGCAGGGATTACAGTATATATTGTAGTTTACACTCACTCCCACCCAATTTTGTGTTATGACAATATGTATAATGGCCTATATCAGTCATTGCAATGTCATTCCAGACAATTCTCAAGTGCTGAAAATGCCCCCATATTACACCTGTTTTTCCCTTTCACTTTTCCCAGAGCCCCTAGTGGCCACTGCTTACACATCAATAACAAAATTTCTTCCATTGCTTGAATCACAATGTCTATAGTAGAATAACAGTAAGTCTACTCTAGTCCATCATTCATTCCCCAATCCTGAAGATTCTGGGATGATGATGCCCACTTCACCTCCAACTGAGTGGGGGCTTAGATCCCATGTGACAGATAGATGGGACTATCTTACCTGCAGTTGCAGATTCTCTCTGTTTCTTGGGATGGTCATTGCCCATCATCATCTCCTTGTTAATTGTCTTGGGTGAGTCCAATGACTTGGAGAGTAGATGTTGCAACTTTGTTGAAATACAGGGCCCAACTGACACAGGGAAGGCATGAAGATTTAAGTCTCTTGGCAACACATCTATCACCTCTAGTACTAACTATAGATTCCAATAGAAGGGGCGGAAGAGCCATGTGGAGGGAAACCTCAAATGAGCCCAACCCTGTCACACCGGGAAACATAAATTCCAAAGTAGGGCCCACTGGCAGGGTGCCAAACTTTTGAGCTGACTGCACTGCCTGTAGTGTCTGGATATCTCCAGAGCCTTCAGGATCCCTGCTTTTTAAAGCAAAATTTACTTTGGCAGTCAATGAGATCTTGCTGGGATGTGCATAAGTGTGACTTCTGGGATGACACCCAAACTCACTTTGAAGTCTTTTAGCCATATAAACTCATTTGTCTTTATCTTTTCCCCTTTTTGATCAAGGTCTTTTTCCAGTTGCATTGCCAGTTGGTGCTTTGTAGTAATCCCTCAGTGCCAGGGAGGCTCATCCCTGGGAGTCATGTCCCATGTTGTGGGAAGGTAATGTATTTATATGCTGAGTTTAGCTTAGAGATGCCACATTTGAGGCTTTCAGGAGGTAATTTTTAGGCATCTTATAATATTAGGCTAATTTTCAATTTCAAAAGTAAATGTTCATAAGTACACTCATCAATATCAAGTGTCCATCAATTGTCCATCCTCCTTCACTAGTCACTGCCCCAGTACTCAGGAGTTTCTTGCTGTCCCATTAGAGAATGTGGCAGAGCTCCCCAGGATGAGAGTTTGATATTCTTTTGGTTAGTGTGCAGATCTCCACCCACTGTGACAATTCCCCATGAACAATTGAACTCATTCATATGCATTATAGGTATGTCCCAGGTGAACTTCTTCCCATGCATCCCCCATCACTGACACCCCACACCAATGATTCTCCCTTGCCACAGCTGTAACCCTTCTGTGATGCAAAATTTCTTCAAAATGAACCCAACAATAATTAATAAGAAAGTAAAGTAATAATCATTTTAAAAATAAAATAAAATTTAAAAAAATTGAAATAATAAAATAATAAAAGAGTGTAAAATTTAAAAATAATTTTTTAAAAATTTTGTCATTAAGTCTTTCATCACTGTAAGGTCTGTTGTCTTGTGTGTATATTGACATTTTCTTCCATTTTTTCCCTCAGTGTCTTATTTTTAGTCTTCAAAAACGCTTTAGGTTACAGAAAAGTCACGTGAAGATTATAGGGGATTCCCATATACCCACCATCCTCCCCTTTTGTCCCTATCCCCTATTAATAACATTTAACATGTGGATAGGGTAGGCCTGTGATATTTTCAAATAGAGGTGCAGGAGTCTCTTGAGAGCATAGGCAGTGCTTAATAGAGGATGACAGGCCAGTATGTCAAGCATTCAATATTTTTGCAAGTAACTATGAATCTTGTTCTTCAAGGAGTGAAGTTTGGTGTTTGCCATGGGACCTAAGGGAGAGGGAGGGAGGAATAAAATATATGGAACAGGGGGCAATTTTGGGGTAATGGAATTCTTTTACATGATCTTACAATGATGTATACAAGCCATGTTAAATTTCATAAAAATTTATAAAAGTGTATGATCCAAAATGTAAATCATAAAGTAAATCATTGACCATAGTTAGTAGCAATGTTTCAATGAAAATGTTTTGGTAATAGCTGATGGGTATGGCAACACAATATGTTGTTAACATAATTGACAACACTGAACTGTATATCTGAACATAGAAGAGGAAATATTATGGTAGTAGAATAAATTTTTTAAAAATTCAATTGAACTTCACTACATAGTAAGCCCAAACTTAAACCATGGGTTTTAATTAATAATACAATGATACAATTGAGGTTTCATCAATTTTAATCAATGTACCACAGTAATCAAGGAAATCATTATAGGATGGTATATTGGAGTCCATTATTTTATGCATGCTTTTTCTGAAAACCCACAACTTCTCTAATAAACATAAAAAGATAAAGTAAAAGAGTATGTTCCTTCATTTCTACACATTTTTAAAAAATTTTCTATTCTGCACTTATCAATTTCTAGATTCATTTATTTGTGGTCAGAGAAGATGCACTGAATGATTTCAATATTTTTTTAATTTATTGAAAATTGTTTTGTGACTCTATCATGATAATGACATGCATGCACTAGAGAAGAAATGTGTACTTTGCTTCTGTTTACTGAAGTCTTCTATATATGTCTATTAGATGTAGTTGCTTTCTTTCTTTTTCTTTCTTTATTTTTGAGTTACTGTGGGATGGGGATTGAACCCAGGAACTCTTATGTGAAAAGCTGGTTCTTGACCCGTGAACAAAAATGGCTTTCTTGGTTTGGATTTTTCATTTATTTTGCTTGTTTTTCATTTTAGTTTTTTCAGGAGGCACTGGGAACCAAACCTGGGACCTCCCATGTGGGAGACGGGAGCTCAACAGCTTGAGCCACATCTGCTTCCAGATCAAGTCTTTTTAGTGTATCATGAGTATCATTTAATTCTTCTTTTCCTTATTGGTTTTCTATCTGTATGCTGTAAACATTTTTGATTGTGGTGTATTAAAGTATCTTATTATTAATACAGAAATGCTTATTTCTCCCTTCATATCCTTCAATTATTTAATTTTATTTTTTTAAAAGATTTAGATCTGCTAGAGTTCCTCATAATTTATTGCCAAGGTCACCATCAGAACCTGGAATGATATTACTCACGATCAGAAATGAGAAGATTGGTCTGAAAGATGCTGTCAGTGCATCGATCCCTATATTACCATTAGTGTAAAGGATCTGAATAGCATAGATTTAACTTCTGTGAAAGATACTCTTGTGGCTTCAAGAAAAGGAGATACATATGTTCATTTTCCTGTTGACATTGAGCTCCAGAAGCATGTTGAAACATTAACCAAAGGTGCAGCTATCTTCTTTGCATTAACACTACAACCCTAAGAAAAGATTTATCAGCACCAAGTGTTTTGCTTTCATGGAGATGGAAGAAATTAAACCTGGGACAAATATAATAGAGCTATATAAGAAACCCACTGACTTTAAAAGAAAGAAATTGCAGCTATTGACCAAAAAACCATTTTATCTTCATCTACATCAAACTTTACACAAGGAATCGTCCTTTGATAGAAGTCCTGGAACTTCTATGCAATTTACCAATCAGTAGAACCATCATAGCTCTGCATAGCACATTCACCTTTCAACAAGCAGGATGCAGGCTGTACCCATGGCAGTAGGCAAGAGTAAGTCTGCTGCACAGATGTTCCACGGAATTTCAAGTCCATTACATCAGTGACACAAATGACTGTTTTGGACATGGGCTTAATATAGATTTTGAGACATATTTTTACTCTTTATTAATTATGTAATAAATAGTCTATTTCTTAATTTACCACTATACCTACTCTGCCTCTTGGAACATTGCTTTTGTGGATAGGATGTGCTCATCTTCAAACTCAATACAGCAATAAGAATGTGCTAGAGCTTACACATCTGCTCACTTCTGCTCCAGCATGTCTTTTTGGTTTTTGAGGTAACTTCAAATCTGTGTCGATGACTATGTTATTTTTTGAAAAGTGAGTATATTTTTAGTCATGTTGGTTACCTGTTCTTCTACATCCCATTGCTTTTCTTTCCGATGATGATTCAAAGGTTAAATTTGGAATCATCTCAGAATAATTACAAATTTTATGAGTATTCAGCTAACATAAAGTAACTGACAGATGGTTTTATATTATCTACTAAACCATGTAATCTAAAATTAATGAGTCAGATGCTAACAGGATACTGCAAGAGCTACTGCTGTTTTTCTGTCAACTGATTGGGAAACCTTAATACCAGCATACCACTTCTTATAGTAATGAGAATGCACATCTGGAAAAATTATTATATATTCTTCCCTCATATAGGTAGACAAGATTGCCATTTATTTCCTATTTAGATACATTGACAGTCATCCATGCAAAAATATGCATGTCATTAACTTATTATAATTTGACTGTTTACATTACTCTGAACTGAATAATGGGGCATAAATAAAACTTTCATTGTGTATACAAGGTAGATATTTGATACACAGAACTTTGTGGGTTAGATGTAGAACACATATTTCAATATTCACTGTTTTAAATGAACACTTTTAATATGTGGGGAAAGCAGTGTCACTGTTTGGCCTACTTTTAAACTAGTGCTATTCTAGTCATACAATTCAATATGTTTGCTTTTTAAATTATGTAACCATAGTAAGCTGTTTTACCACTTGCATTTCAAGAAACCAAGTCTTTACTTTCAGCTGTCTATTAGGTCAATTCTGTTTACTAGATAAATGTTAATAAAAATTATATGAGCCTGAAAGAATATTCAAGCAAATCTAAAAAAAAAAAAAAATGATTCCATGTATTAACCTATTCAACTGGAAACCTAAAGTTGCCATATATTGAGATGCGTAAGATTTTGGAAAGAGTCTTTTCATTTTATTTTATTTTTAATTTCAGGTAAACATGGTTTGTTAATTGCAATAATAAGAGATTAGGGGCTAACTTATTGCTCATTCTTCATTTGTTTAAGCCACCTTTTGGCTAGCAATCAGGGGGCAGCAATTTTGTTTGTTTTACTAAAGAGGGCAAACAGTGGAATAAGGGAGACACAGGCATGATGCCTATCAGCCAATCACAAAAGACACACAACTTGCTTAACTTGAGAATATACTGAGAAGTATTTGCAAAAATTTCTGGATGGAAGTTTCATTTTATTTGTAAATATGATTGTGAATTTGACTTAAAAAACTTCAAAGCCAAAGCAAATCCCAGCTTCCTGAGTAAATTACAGAAATCCAAGATGTATTTAAAAGCACATACTGTGGAATTCCAGTGTTAGGTTATGGCCAAACAGCCACAACAACCACTGAAAGCATGTCCTCTATTGAAGTAGATTGAATTATGTTATTTTTACCAATGATTCTTCCCTATTTCATTTCCAGAAATTTTCTTTTCCTTTTGACATAAAGAAAGGCATTTTATTTTCCTCTACCAATAGGAAATTCCTTCAGCCTTTCCAGTCATCTCTATTCCATCCATGATTGCTGTCAATCTAGTTTTAAAATAATATAAATTGTAAAATTTAAATCTATCTAAATCTAGAGATGCTCATATATTGATGGCTGCCTCATTTCTTCTTAAAAATACTCTGGTTTCCTGTCTTAGAATAAGAATGACGGATGTAATTCTCTACCTCTCACTTCCCTAAAAGTCACAGTCATTTGAGAAAACCTGGACAAATTATTTGACAGTTATATTGTGGGAAACTTCTCATTGGATGCTGCTGTGACATTAGCTGCAATGTGAATGGATATTCCAGCTTACAATAGTTACCCCTTAAATTTCAAG